>JAANSN010000628.1:0-51167 GCA_036850665.1 Dicranocentrus wangi
GGGTAGGATCCAAAAAATCTGCCACTACTTTCAGCCGAGTGTGCCCTGCCTGTGCAACTTTCTATTAGTTATACAGAAAGAAACTTTCCTTCAACTGCAAATGAAATTCTATGCTCAACCGCTTGCAGCTGGCTATATTGGTGTGGTTGACTTGACGCACGTGTTCCTTTCCTAAACAGCTCTGCTGGGATTCTGCTAAGAATGTTGCAATCAAATTACGGAGATTACGTGTATTCGATTATGATGCTGATTAGTTGTGGTGGTTTGGGATTCAGATTTTATATATATATATAGAGATATTCATATATATTCCTTTTTCATAATTTTTCAGTATATACTCGATAGTCTATTTGCTTCTACATTTTTACGTAATCCACTTGCCATGCGTTAGATACAATTTTATGTCAACGTATTATATTTTACAACGAATACTCTGAATCTCATGGAAAATTATTTTATTTCACACGGTTCACACTATCCTCATATTAACAATATTTGTCCCACTTGGCCATAATCGAATTTCTCTAGAAAACCATAAGATATGGGAATACTGGAAAGGAAAAGTTAATACTTTTCCATCCAGGACGTGAAATCGTACATAAAAATGAATAGAATGGCACATTCAGAGTACGGTTACAACACGGCTTCTCTAAATACTATACATCCAAATACAGCCAAGAAATGTGGCAAAATAGTATCATCAGCTGCTCAAAAGAAGAAAGCACAAGCAGTAGGAGCAGCAGAATGAGACATCTGGCTCGTAAGTGCTTGATAGATGAACGCGGTTGGATGGTATATATGGTAAGGTACTTTATATAAAAAAGAATCGTAATCTGTATTACACATCCTATGTTGATGACTAAAGAAAGGAACCTGATACATGACGCAGATACATTTTTAGGAAATCCAACTACTTATCTAACTATATGGTAAGTAAGAAAGAAGGCGATAATGAGTCGGTTCATTTTCCCCTCCTGGGATTCACTCACTCACTCACACATTACTATTTTCATGAGGTACGATAGTTGGATTGGATGGAGGGAGGCTGTATATAGCATAGCAAGAAAGAAAAAAAAATCTTCTCATTTCCCCTCTCATATTATTATGTCTTTCTCCTACAGTGAAAGGCGATCAACGCACATGCTATATTATCCTAGCTTTTAACACTATGATCCTTTCAGCGAAAACCTTCAACTTATCGACCCGACCCATACCACACACACACAGCTCGCCTCTATGTACTTTTTTTCTGTGTCTCTTTCCTTTCTCTGCTGGAAAAGCTTGTGCTGGTCATCGCATCCTGGCAATATCCCGGCACTGTTGTAGCACTTTTGAGCACATTTTCTTTAATAACCATTATTATTCCAGCTCATGCTTTGAAAGACAATGGGACGTGATGAGATGAGGGTGGATGTTATAGCATCAGCGTATGGCAGAATAAAAAATAAGCGACATAAATATAACGTCTCATCGCTCCTGATGGAACGCTGTTTTGTCATGATATTTTTTTGCTACTTGATTCCCCGTGAGGTTTTCCCTCTGGGCAGGAGATGTAATTTCGCGAGTTTCAATTAAACAACGGCTACGGCTGTTATTCGCCTGTTGAACTTTAGACTGGAACAAGGGACAAAAACAACCAAACAAGAGAAACACACGCCTTCTTCGTTCTGGGCTCCTTCAATTTCTTACCAATCACGCGAGTCATGCAGGAATACACAGCTAGCAGCTGCAGTCATTCCAAAAATGCAATTACGAACCGATAACATATATGCCGCGTGCTCAATTTGGGCAAAAAGAATTACAATAAAAAATGGTATCCAAATCTCATACAGTATAATACCAGCCCTGTGTGGAATATTGAATACGATTTTTTTAACTTAAGTGACTGATGTGTGTGTATACAGGTATATATAATACATTATTATTTGGTTTCACAAACTGTACGACTTTCACTCGCCCTCCTTTCCTCCCTTTGAATCGTATCTCGGTACACACATACACATCCCCATCTTACATCTTATGGAGGAGGGTTATCTGTTGAGTACGTACGTAACGTATAGCAAAAGCAAATAAGAAGTTTGACTAGACAGCGTGTAGCGTATCATGCAGACAAGAAGACAAGTTTACTTTGGGATTAACCAACAAGATCGAAAGAGGTGACCTCGATCTTTCATTCCAAGAGGGAAAATACACAAAAGAAGTTCTGAAGCAGTTCACTTGGAGCAAAGTCTTCTCCGGAGCTCATGGTTCTCATCGTTATCCTTACATATGTTTTACATGGAATTCTTCTTATTCATTCTCAGGGTATGTATATCAGTAGCGAGCGTTCCGGTGCAACCACGTTTTCCTTTCCAGTCCCTCATACCGTAGGGAACCTCAGCGCGGCGGTCCCTATTGGAACTGATCATCTTTCATATATTCCGTTTTGCAGGTTGGTTGTGTGTATAAGGGCAGGGAAACGGGAAGGGTAAGTTTTCTTTTTGACGCGAAATATAATTGAGATGCAGCCCACGCACATTAACTCTATCTCCTCTATTAGACTGCTGACTCCAATGCAACGGATTATTTACAGAGGATTGTAGATACAGTAAGCCCCTCTCATGTTCAATATATACAAACACGAAGATGTGCTCCAGCTCCGGAATATATAATTCGTTGGTACGCTGGCAGAAAACATTGTTTTTGAATGGATTTACAAGGCACATACATTAGGAATACGTTTCCACTCATGAATTTAGCATAACATGGCATATCCCGGGAAAAAGATTGATGCGTAGTCTGTATATAGTCTCGCCTGTACAGCATATATGCGGGTCGATCCTTCGTCGTGGCATACAATATGCAAAAGTTGGAAAACGCTTCTGGATCTAAAAAAAATCTCAAATACAATGGTCGTATATATATAGTTCTAGGCACTTCCCTACTCGTGGACATACACACCTTGAAAAATACAAAAGTATGAAGGAAACATTGTTCCCTCATGTGAGTAAACAGTACAGGAGGAGAAAGTACGCATGTAGAGAAAGCATGTATATATAGTCATCCATAACTGACTTGTCATGAGTAATTCAGCTGTTTCCACTTCTCCTTTCGCTAGTCAACAATCATCATCCACTTCACATACACACATCTCTACTTCTTTTTTTTTTACAAACACGAGTCTTATAAATTCAGAGGAATCCACTGATTCTGTTTCCATTTTTTAATACAAAATTTAACCCCTCTTGCCTCTCCTCCTCCGGTCCCGGTCTCTCATTGTGGTCTACAGAGAAAATCAATTCTCCGGAAAAATGCTCATTCTCGCAAGTAATCCTTACTCCTATACACACACAAAAATGCATATCAGCCCAGCCCGATTGCGCATTTACATCTTCTCAACCCGTTCTTCACCAAATCACGGCTAAACTTTGTATGAAGTTGGGAATGGGTATATATGACTGATGATGAAGCCAAATTCGGGTGTATCCGCTACCATTTTTTTCTAAATCCCGTATAATACATACCGCAACTCTTGAATGGAGTAAACAAGAGGTATCCCTACTTCCGTTCGAGTACTTTGACACAGAAAAAAAATGTTACTCGTGCCTACATGCTCAGCATTTCAATGTGGTGGTTGTAAAAGAACGACAAAAATTGTAAAAAAAAAAAAACTATCAACTGTCTGCCTATTGAGCGTGTAGCATTTATACTTTGAGGAAGAAGAAGCTAGCTATATATTCTAGCTAGAAGAATCGTGAATGCGACCAAAAAATAGTCGTCGTCGTGTTGTATGGAATACTCAGAGTTGAGTACTTGAGTCAAGAATTTTATTTGGAAGGAAGAAGAGCCTTGCTTGCTACAAGTGCACAATGTGTGTAGCTAGCCACTGCACTATATATCATCAATGCAGAGGGGTTTACGTATTATCTATATTTTGTCTACTTGTGCTCCTCCAAGTCAGCTTTAGATGGATGGGAACATAATCACAGTGTTTCCTAAAGTGTATACCTACATCATAGGGAAACGGCAAAAAGCTTTTTTATCCCTGCATCAAAATATGCCATTCACATCCGAGAAACCATTTTCCTACATATATATATTTTTTTTTAGTTAGTTGCGTTCTTCACCGATCGATTTTCCCTTCACGAACATGCCCCACTAGAACTTAGAACCCTGTTATTATGTACATTTTATTCCAAACACAAAATGCGGTTTTTACTTCAGATTGACTTCTAAAACCCTAAGCTAAGCAAAAAGTCGTCAACTGTTGAAATACAAATGAAAATATTGCGTGGCCGACAAGTTCTTTGAAATGTTTTTTTATCCCTGCCTGCTAGTATTTCAACCGTTTTCACCAAAATGCTTGAGCTTTTGACATTCATGAAATGACGGAACGACGGAAGATTGAGAGATGAAGTGCTTTTTATTGTTCTTTGTTAATCAAACTATATTAGCCGCAACTTGTATTTGTGGGTTCATCCCGCCGAACCTTTGCATCCTTCCGTGTATCATTCATCTCGTAGTTTTGTTTAGTATTCCTTTCCTACTATTATGCAAGAGTTTGTATGCAAAGTATTACAATGGTAAGTGATGCAATAAATTTTTGTATGTTCGTTGTGCTTTGTAGCAGCAGCAGCAATACCAATACATCACGCATCCTTTCAACACAGCCAAAGAGAAAAAAAACACACTTTTGCCCTTTGAATCTTATACATTTATTTTAAAAGACGTCTGAAAAGCAGGGCCATTTTTGGCAGCATCACATAGCAAAGCAAAGAATTTTCGTTTGTGAACTACTAACAATACGCCTATACATGCAAGAAGAAAAATGCATTTGAAATACACTGATAAAATACACACACACCCGTGTCGACACGAGAAAAAGAAACTAAACTTCCTTCTCAGTTTACTCCACTTCCCACACAAAAGGCGAGGATGTGAGAGAGTGGAATGCTTGCTAGTGGTATAGTAGTTTTTTCTCAAACGATTGGTATTCCACCTTCTAATATACAATTTCACACATGTGTAACACAAGTTACATGTTGGACCGATATGTACACACCAGCCAGTAAGATAAAATGCGTGGTTAACCCATCCCACATTTTCAATTGAAATAGAATTTACAATTTATTTTAGCTTCAAAAAATTCTCTAGATTCAATTGACTCTTTTGAACGATGACCTGGACTAGCCAGGCATGCAAAATGCCCCTAAAACATTTCTTTAGAGAAAATTTTATGTATGCTGTGCTGCTGCATGATACATATCACATGAGTATTATCATTATCGCAATCCCATTCCATTGAAATTCCTTTTTTTTCCTTCCAAATCACCAAGACTTGAGCGGAAAAGTATTATGCTAAATTGTGTGAATGGCTGGCTGCCCGGAAGAGCAGTATCCCGTAAGGACCACGTTTCACGATATGAGACGAGCAGCAAATGTAATGTACCATTTTTCAGTGTTGTTATCTTACGTATGGTTGTGTAGAACTGCACAATTTCACAGGGAATCCATGCATATTATATTACGCTACTCCAATACTAAACCAGGCATTTTGCTCTATAAACTCTTTTTTTTTCTCCACCCAACTAGTGGGTAAATACGCAGGGCATGCCACCATGCCATAAAAAAGCCCGAGAGATCAGCAGAAACTCGAAGCTCGCACAGTGTGACTGCCGACTTTACACTGACATGAAAAGGATGGCAATGGCAAATGGCAATACTAATGAGCAATGCACCCTGCCCATCCATATACTACACAGGACGAGTACGATGATGCCACTTGTGACTTGTGAGATTCAATTTTTTAGCATTGCTGCTGATGTAAAAAAAAGAGAAAAGAAGAGGCAACACCAAGTCACCATTAAAAACACCAGCCACAGGAGCACCCAGCCGCAATGCGTAAAAATTGTTTCTTTTCTTCTTCTTCTTCCTCCTCCTCGTCTCCTTTCTTAACATATTCGTACAACAGAATGAAATGCAAAAGGATACATGGTTATATAGGGAGTCCCGGCCACCCGAGAGGGAGATTCTAAGAGTTGTTTTAAGTACATCTTTGTACTCCTACTCCTACTCTTAAATGTAGTGAAGTCAGTGAGTCGAAAAAAGTATTTTTGTGGGCTTTCAAAAGAGATCCGTATCACATCACTACTGCGTGTACCTACACACGACAACTATTGTGTACAAAATACACATCATATTATCGTATAGTTCCTTGAGATCATCCCAACAAAAAATTTAAAGCTGGTATTTATATGTATTTGGAGAGTAAAGATGAAACGTGCATACGTGTACTATGTAATATGTTACCAATACTTAAATGTAGTTCACTCAATTGGTTTTATGTGTATGCTACAATTCTTTATACAAGGTGGAAAAGGAGATCGGCAAAAATCCCAAACCGATCCGATGATCTCCTATAATCCCGATCATGATTCTATTCCACCAGGGATGAAGAAGACAAAATCAATCGCTAAAGCAATTTAAATTCTCCGTTATTGGGCCAACGTACTACTCCTGCCTTCCGGTACTGAATGTGTGAGTGAAGTGTGATATATAAAAACATAAAGTTTATAACGGAGCAACGGAGATTACAGCAAAAGTGAGAATACATGACACTTATGAATTCACAACACAAGTTGATAAAAGAAATGATGAGATTAAAAGCAAAAACTTTTTTTTATTACCCATCCTCATATGTAAAGCATATTCCGTCAACCCAAAAAGTAAACAAGGGAAATGTTACATTTCCAAAGTTAACAACATCTTTTTTCTATTCCAAGCTATATGGGAGCCAAAAACATTTTTTTGTCACGAGGTAGTTACTACTTCTTCTACCTTTTGTGGATTTAACTACAGAGTTGAAGGGGAACATGTGCATTTGGACGGATACATTGTGCTCACAATGCACAATGTACGCCTGAATATATGATCACAATCTTGAGTGAAGTTTTCCCTTTTTGAAGGCAAGGAAGAGTAACTATTCAATTCGAAAAAAAATGTTTGTCTGTATGTGACTATACAGTTTGAGTTGTGGGAAGGGAATCACTCGAGACATTATTTTCAGGAGGAATGATTTTGCCATTTTCCTCTACTTCAATGTTTTCTAAACTTATTTTGCTAACTGATTCCCCTCCATTTTTACGCTTTGTCAACAAAGTAAAATAAGCTTGATAAAAAAGGAAAGATACACAGAAAAGGAGCAGAATAAACGGAGAAGTTGCTCGAGAAAAACTTTTTTTTATTTGTTTCTTAATGGCTGTTGTAATGCTGGATTGGTTGTTCACTCAAAATCACAATACAGTGCAATTGTTGTACTTTTCCCTTTTTGTTTACTCCTTTTTAAAGAAGTATTACTCATATGGGACGCATACGTCGGCAAGTGGAAAGTCATTTAAAAACAAACAAAACAAAATGACAGAAAAAATAAAGATTTTCTAAACCAATAAACTTTTGAACTTTCCTTTTTTATTACCTTCAGGCAGAGTATATACAGCACACTCTGCAACGTATAGCAAGTTATATATCTTAGGAATCACAATTCTCATCGTCAGACCTGTCTCAGACCATATTCTCGGATGATAAAATATATTCTGGAAACAATAAACTTTGTTATGATACGGGTGAGAAAGAATACGTATATACGGAAGAAAGCATTAAGAGAAACTACTGATGTTCGAGCTACAACTTTTTTTCGTTGCTACTATACTTTTAGTTGAAAACAAGGAAAAAGGAAAGTGCCAATTCGTGTAGTAATAACCGGTACTCAACAATTTGACTTCTTGTATCAATTCATCTAACCACTTCCAATCCCATGATCAGTCAGACTGATATATACTTAATTCTGATAAATTCACGGTCCCTAAAAACGACATTTGAATTTTGAAATACGTCCACTGTGCCATTCCATCAGGTAGCAAGATTGTAAAAGTCTGATCCAGTTGACAAATTAACATTTAGTTTGTTTATGCAAAGTAGTCAACTAATAAAATCGGGACGTGCGTGGCTGTACATTAGCATAAACATGTATTTGCTTTACATATATGGTTGATGGCAATTGGTAATATATTGAAGTAGGGCTTTAAAATTCTCGTTTTTATGTTGCTTAATACGAAGTGTTCATAAGTGATGCAAACGCCATTTAACAAAAAACTGCTTGCATAAAATTCATGATGATTCAATTTTCAATTTGTACAAAAAATGAAGACGACAGATCTACTGATAAATGTAGAGTGATACCATTCCGTCTCATAAAATCATTTCGTAGGAAAATATATTCATTCTCCGAATGCTGCATACACACTAATCAGTCAATTCCGTTCCGATCCCTGAGAATCGGGATCGCAAATAACGATATGTATATGGACACAGTGAGAATTACCAATATATTTTACACGCGAAGGAGTAAGTAGAAACTTTTGTTTCATACCCAGAAGCGAGAAAATGACTAGGCATCACAAATATACTAACAAATATATACGGGCAGACAGGGAATGTAGGAATAGATGCATTCATATTCATTCGTGCCAATATCATTCAATTTCCTTCATTTAACTGTGGAATATTGATTGTGTGAGAGTGAGACTAACTCTGCGTGTTGCGCCTCTTCACCATAAAATCATTACCATAATAATGATGACCAAGAATAGTGAGAAATTTAAATGTAAACATCCCAAATCACGTAAACATGCATGATATATTTTGTAGCTGAAGTCAACAAACTCATTATGCCAATTTCAGACTCCTTTCTCCTAACCAAATAAAGTGCTTTGAAAAGCATGAGCGTAAAATACACAGCAAGGCGAACGAATCTACATGCATATAGATTTTAAAATTATTTCGTGTTTGAACACGGCAAAAACTGTCACTGACACAAGTATATTTTGATTTGATTAATTGATTGGCCCCTCCCACTCACTCTGTCACATAAAATGACTAGGTCCTTTTACAGACTCTTACCGGTTTAGAATTCTGCTTAAATGTACCTAGCTAAGTAGCTAGCTATATTGACAGTTTGATATCACACCACCTTCGTAAAGCGAATTCGATTTTTCTGAGCTCCCATCCGTGAGCAGCCAGTAAATCCTATAAGCAAACTAATGGTATTGCAAATTTTAAATGGTTCTTGTTCAACAAGTTAGCATATGATGCAGGGTTTTCCGTAGTTAAGATGTTACTCTGAAACCACAGAAAATTCATTGAAAAGGAGTATATAAAATAGTTGAAGAGCAGCAGAAACAATATCTTCCGTAGATGAGAACAGTTACAGCTATAATAATAATTATCGTTGGAAGAGCAAACCAGCATTTGTAAAAAAAAGAATGACTTTATTCGAATCATGCTACAAGCCGCGTCCCTGGATTAGGATAGATTACAGGAAAGCCGTTTTCAAGAAGAGAGTCGTTTACGTTACTTTTGCATTTGTACGCAATATTTAGAAACCCTATAAATATATTTCCACAAAAGTACCCACCCGTAATGGCCAGCGCAGATTACAGATAAAAAAAATTTTTTGAACCGAAAAACACCACAATGCGGATCTCAACTCGCATTTCAAATCAGAGTGAGTGAACGCTTTGCTAGTGGCAGTCATAATAATAATAATAATAATAATAATAGAAGTCTAAGCCTCTTTGCATTTCTACTAATGACTGATTCAAAGTTTACCTGAAGGCAATGGATTTCTAATGGACTACTCAAACGTGAACGACTACTTACTAAGCCACTACGACCACCTATAAGCTCAGTCTGGTCTCAAGTCTCACATTCAGCACCACCACCGTGACAGTATTGATTTTAAATGTAATGGCACAGCTCGCATTGAATGCATAATGCTAATTGGCATACTTAAAAAGTTAAAATACTTCACTGAATGCGCACGGTTTATTCGTACGGTTTTACAATTTTGCTACAATGAACATATAATATACGATCCTGAAAGAGTGGGTAGAAGTAGAGTCGTGAAATCAAAACCCACACCAAAAAGCTTCATGCTGGGACAGTTTTGTGTTTTATACGTGTATGGGAGCTTGGGGACGAAGTATCGTCCTCATGCATAATATATTACAATACAAATTAGCATGCATATGCGATCATTTATTACTATTGACTTAATGAGCCGGCTTTTTTAAAGTGCTGGCCAGTTTTGACTGGTCATCTCGATACTTTAGAGAGATGAGTTCAGAAGTTAACTATGCAAAATCAATACACATAAAATAAAATAAACTACTCTTTGGCTCATTTTTGCCCATGTTTTCTTGCAATGAGCTTGGACAGTTCTATATGTTCTGTCTCTGTCCCACGGACTTTATATAATTCACTCAGGCTGGACCATAAGCAAAAGACTGATATAGTTCTAACAGGTGAAGCACGAATCAAATTGAAATGTATGTTGACGTGTTTGCGAGGTTGACTTGACGGTGTTGATGCACATGTATGTACAACTAAACCACTTCATCGACTTTGGATCTGTTTGCTTTTCTACAAATTAATTATCAACTCCAGAACTTAGCCTCTAAGAATACGCTGTGCTGTGAGTATGATATTATACCGAGAATACAACAGGAATGAGCAGTAATGCTTCGAAAAGCTCAACTACACGCTCAATAATACACAGGTGTTTCTTACCAGAAAGCTATTTAAGAAATATATTTTAAGACAAACAAAGCTTAAAATAAATTCGCCCTTTGTTTGACTGGTTGCATTTGGGTGGGGATTAAATGCATCGCATCCACACCACGTATTTTGCAAGCCATATATACTTTAGTGCAACGCACACGTAAAACATCTGTACATATATATTCACATTCCAGCAAGGTTACACACTATCACAATTACTCATCATCCAAATAAAACACAGAAAATAACTAGTTTTTTTTTTCGTCCAGACTGGATCATCTTCGTAATGATAGTAATTGAAGTACTGCAGACAAAAACACTCATCCTCAGTCAGATTTAGAAAAAAAAACTCACGCAGTCTGCAATTTCAAGGAGTCTGCAGTTGTCTTTAATTTCCAACAGTCTAAGTAGTATTGCGTCGTCGGTTTCATGTTCATCAAATTCATTTCAGTATATCACGTAGTAAAATTCAAACATAAAGCAGTCTGGAATCACTGCTAATGATCAGAGAAACTTCCTTATTTTGCAACAGTTAGGGACTGACACCTGTCCAACAAGACGAAAGAATGGAGATAACATTTTCCACGCAACACATCATAAACCCCAGCGGGAACATATATTTCATAAGCAGGAGTCCATTGCACAAAAGGAAATTTCTCTTTCTTAACGATAGCCATGGCCAGGTCATGTAAGTTTTTTTTTAAGATCTTACATTAGCATTCATTCATTTTAGTTTAGCCTCGTGCAAAGCGTTTAATTTGCATTTTTGGACGGAATGGAAATGCTAACAACTCAACAGCTTACACGAGAAACCAGTCTTTCGTATAAAGGCATACATTGCACACATAGAATACTGTGCAAATGTATAGACAAAATTTTAAGCCCATCCATTGTACAGAATAATATATATATATGTGGCTCAGTCACAGAGCAAGATTACTTTTTACAGCAAAATATTCACCAGATTTGAGACTGCATATATGAATGTAATATGTACTTTAGAAAAAAAAAGTTTCCTGTCTTAATGCGCCTACCCGTCTTCAGCTACAGCTACAACCTACAACTCTACTAATTCATGTCTTTACTTTTTTCTTTCACCAACTCGCTTCAACTTTTTTGGAAGAACTGAATGTTACTGGCTTGTTTTGTGCTTTTGATTGCTTAACAGGCAAAACATGCATGCAAAAAGTAGAAAAGTGCAGTGAAGCGGATACTAGATGTGGTGGTAGGAAGACAGAACTGTAGGATAAAATCTACTCGCTCAAACCTATTATACATAATACCTAAAAGTACATGGTTATAAAATACTTACATCGTCTTCAAGCTAAAGTAAAATATTGTGAATCAACTACCATGCATAAAATATCTTATTTGTATATTGTGTACGTTTCATATAATATACTGCCGCCGCCGCTTTGTTGTTTGCGTACAGTGTGGCACAGTGCACGCACGCAAACTATGAAAATCTCAACTTCGTTCGAGATTCATGAAACTCCACAAAAAAAAATCGTGGAGAGGTAGGCAGGCAAGCAGTGGGTAAGACATCCAGCCAGAGTAGAAAATCACGACCGAAGTGTAGAAAATAACTAAAACTGAAACACCGAAAATGCCCGGCTTCCATTGAAAAGGTTCCGTGTATCCATATATACTGCTGCTGCTTACTTGCTAGTTAGACATATGTATAGTTCATAGTATTCTGTACTCATACAATAGATTTCATCACATTTCAGATTTCAGCCGCAGAAAAAAATAAGGTTTACAAACTTTTGTGCAATGAGGAATTACAAAAAAATACAGTTTCCCAGTGTATCACATCATGCACCAGGGGAATTAAAAAACTGTCTATCCGTTTAACAATGGATTTGGATTGGATATACTTCACTATAAACATTAGTCGTTAAAGAACGTGGATGCCCGCCCGTGTGCCGTCTACTCAATATGGATAAGTAGGGATGCAAATAAAGACAGGGCTACACCTATAATTTGTTTATTAATTCATGTTAAGCATTGTCAGTGTCATAAAGATAAGAAAAGCATGTGTGGTGTTACCATTAACGTTATCTCTAATACGTCTTATCTTTATGAAAAGAATTTATCCCTGTTTTTTAGCAAATCCATTCATATCAGTCTATATTTACAATACGATGAAGGTACACCTGAATTTAATTTTGGTTTTGATGCTGAAATGACACTATGCATATTTACTCTGAGATTAAATATGGCATCCAGTCCATATTCCTTCACCTACAAACGGATAAACCAATGTAGGTATGTATATGTATTAGACAGTTCTCGAAAGCTGGCTTTCTATCCCATGACCCGATTAAGCTCATTTAAAATAGGCTCTTAGCGCAAATATTTAGCAGCATTCTGTATTTAATTATTGTCATTCTGTTGACGTGACTGCCTAGTTTAAAGTTAGAAAAGAGTATTTATAAAAGCCAATCATCAAACGATAGGTATCATGCACAACTTCTTGCATCTATTAATCTAATACGATTTTATGATATTAATCCTTCCAAATATTCCAAACATAACATCAGGTCAGTCTATATTTAACTACAAATTGAAATTGAAAACAAAATACTGGTAAATGTTTTCGCAAATAAGGCTGTCAAAATGAACATCGTAAAAGTACATACATACAACATTTAGATAGACCACAGATGTTCCAATCTTGAATCAGAATCAGGCAAAGCTCCCTACCAATTTTTTTTTAACCAGCAAACACAATCAACATCATGGTGGTGAAATATAATAAATCTTGCATTTCTTCACAATCTCACTATCTTTAGGAAGGATTCTAGTTCCCTCTTGTATAGTAGAAATATTACGTACGTTTATAAAAACGACTTGTAATGGGAAATGCGCGATTAAACCCAACCGTTGATTTAACTGTTTGTTCTGATTATGATTTTACCAACCGACCTCCTGACATGAGGTTAGCGGAATCATCATATTTTATGTTGAACTTCTGATGAAAATAGTCGGACAGCGTCTAGTCAGTTTTTCCCACGCATCTTAAATTATGACAAGCGGTACTTCCGCAAGTAAGCATGTATTCTAAATAAAGTTATGGTTTGTTTGTAACAAAACGTTTACGATACGAAAAAATGAGTCCTGTGCGATACAATATTGTTGGTACTATTGATGATAAACACAGATTGAGCTGTTAATTTAAATTGCCGTCACATCATCAGTGTGCGCTAGACATTGTAATCACGAGGAGACAGACAGACCAGAAGTGGAGACTGGCTGCAACAAATTGCAGAAAATGCTACTTTCCTTCTTATTAAGCAATTATGCATGATTCTAATTGCATTGGAAATAAAAAAGTAATAGCATGGGTACATTTAAAACTCTGACATTTGAACAATAGACTTTATACAGGGAATTCCCTACCGATTTCAATGCTTGCAATAATGGCCATGAAATAGTGACGAGCTACTCGTAAAAAACATCATGCCGTAGTATAGTTCCAGTGAAACATTGTAAAATAGCACTTGTCATTGCCACATTATGTCATCTGAATACATGCACAATCTACCCAAGGTAGGTCAGTATTCCACTAGTCGACGCACGATGCCTTTGGCACAATCATAATTGTATACAAACAATCCATTACAATGGTCAGCACAGCACTCGCATCGCGGTGTGCAGTGGTGTTTGTTTAGGATTCCAAAACATGGGTATTCAAAAATTCAACCTTGTTTCTCGTTATTGACACTTGAAAAACTATTGAAATGATTTGCACGACTAACGCATGATTGAGGGAGTGAAAATGCGTGAGTGCTATTTTTTATAAACCATGTTTGAATTTCGGAATTCCAAATCAAGGAAGCCGCTACTGAACTAATAATAAAAACTGTCTACTTTTATGATTCACTTACTTTTGATGACGCGTTCCGTAGTGGAAAGCTTCTGGTTGTTTGCACTACTCATTTTGACGTCTTTTATATGTTGAGAAATTCCAAATCCAGAGATCAAGAAGTTTGCACTGCGTACCAAGATCTCCACAGGAACACACTTTTTCCTAATTAACAACTTTTTATTTTGTCATTGACGATCAGGGACGGTGATAAAATATATATTCGGCAAAAGCACAACTAGGAATAATAAAAATCACAATTTACATGCCCGCCGAACTGATACTGCTCATCAACATCAAAACATTAACTTGATACATTACGTTTCATTTGTTTGAAATTATTATATTGAAAACAACGAACAATTTGCCCGTGTTGCAACTTTGGATTGGAGAACAAAAATAAACCCTTCTCTTAGCAACAATTTAATCGCAATTTCTCTAAAGGGAGTGTAGCGTCCCTTATTGTTGCATTCTTGAGACTACAAAAACTGACGGTGGTGTTAACTGGAAACAAAACACTACTACTTCTGGATCCTGGACATGCGGCTGACAATCCAGACGTTATAGAGGTCAACTTTCAAATTCTTGGAGATTATTTTTGTATTGAACGATATATAGAACCACGTTTTGTAACAGTCCCGACTCCCAATTCTAACAGCAGCAGTGTTTACAACATGAGCTAGATGTTATGTATATGAATATTGGCACGAAAGAATCACACACCCTATATATCCCTAAAATTAGCAGAATTTTACAATTCAGTTACCAGGGGTGATTTATGATTTAGATGATAGACCTCATTAGCCACTTCACTCACTGCTCGCCGCACCTCCGGCAAGAATCCGACAAAACTGGCCTATAATTTCTAAACTAACCTCTATGCGGCAATAACAAACACGACACGACTGAACCGATGAATATCTACTGAAACGTCCTCAACTGTTTGTCTCCATATTTTTTGCACAAGACAATTTATTTTACAATGAAAATCCCCGGAGCCTTTTCACAGCAACACACACAGCTCTAGCTCCGCACGGGTTAAACTAATTTCAAATCAAACATTCTCGTCTATTAATTATCCTTCAATCGGAGTGGTATATGGTGCACGAGTTTGAGATCGGAAAGTGTACATAAACTATGTGTGTGTGTACTGTGTACGTACGTATACATACGCTGCTACTCGCACAACTTTCTCCAGCCCTTTTTTATTGTACTCTTTTCGAATTTTCACCAGCACACATGAACACAAAATGCGTCTTTTGGTTCCTAGAAAAATATATTGTTCAGGAAAACCACTGGCTGATTTCTATTCCATCATTGATGTGTACACTTCAATTCCCGAATTCAAGTTTTTGCAAAGAAAAATGTTTGAATGTTTATTCTCTCACTCTGCACAATTTCTCAATAAAATAACTGCTATACAGCCAATGCAATGCAATGTGTAATGTAATGGTGATGACGATGATTTCGTATAAAGTTGAGCAGAAGGAAAAAGAGAGTGAATGTGTGAGAAAATAGAGTAGTAGAGTAAGTACACCAAAGACAAGAGTTGTTGGAGAAGTGTGTGTATATTTTCTATACTGCCTCTTCATATACACAGAGAATGTTACATTGGAAAACAAGGAGTAGTTTTTATTATACGAAGAAAAGAAGGTGTAAATGTTCTTTAGATGCTGCCTGGCTCGTAGCCTCACAGAGTCAGAGTCAGACTCTCCTATGCAGTCATGCTGATGATGCTATCCATATCCATAACTAAACCATACATTCCGTTCCGTGTCCACTTTCTTGTCTTCCTTTTCGTTTCAATCGGACTTTTTAATGCTGCGCTGGTACTGGTATTGCTACTATTACGGGTACACTGCTCAGTCGTGTTGTTGACTGAGCATGAGCTCCAGCCCCTTTTTCGTCATCACACAGTATTATAATGTGAAATACATTTTCAGCATGTTTGTGTTCGAGTGCCACAACTACAAGTACAATATTGTATGGCACATTGCTCTTATAATGCGAAAAGCAGAAAACCCGTACTTTTAGTGCCGATGCGCAACGAAGTTCATTTCTTCTACAGACGGGCTTCGGCAAAATGAACAAAAATGTTCCTCAACCCAGTAGTAACCTGTAACACTATGCGAAAAATCGTGCACGTAGATTTTTCAGAATATTTCGTGATTAATAGTAGGCATAATACACAAAATAATATTTAATGGCTCATACTTATACATGATTTCATATCAAATCTGACAAAATTATTTGCAATGTAGAATGTAGATATGTTCATACATGAATTATAATCAGAATATAATGATGAATACCTAACATGGAGCTCTGATTCTGTTAATTTATTATTATTTATTATTTATTATTACATAGAGTTTTTTTGCACTATGATTGCAATTAAAGATTGGCACGCGAGTGACGTGACGTGAACCGTGAACGTGAGGGTGCAGGAATCCAGACAGATGTAGCGTTTCAAATGTAGTGTAGTAGTGCACAACTAATTGTATAATAGCAATCGGCAATCAGTAAAGCCATTTATTGAAATAGGCAAAAATAATGTTCAAATTAACTCCATAATAAAATCCATTAAATTAAATCACATCATGATGATTCAATTCAGTTTTCAAAAGGTTAGATTGATTCCGTATAGAAAACGCATGCAATATCAACAAGCAAGTAAGGCAAAGGAGTCCGTTGCAGCGAGATTACACTGTGTTATATATTTTTCATGCAATTTCGTGTGATCCTACGGAGAAAATAGTATATTCCGATATTTGTTATTCTTCTTCTTTTACTACAAGTGCAAAAGTATGAAATCACTACACCACAAACAAAAACACACAGGTAGTATGTTTGTCCTTTCTTGAAGGCAGGAGCAAATGACAGGAAAAATATCTTGCATTTTTAATCCTAATGATCATATGTATCACAGAAGTGAAAATACAGGCACCTATATATGTTACCGTTCGCCGAAAATACATTGAAATTGAATTTTATTCGACCACTCCAATCAGGAAATTTTGCCACCGCACCGCATCAGCATTAGACCGAGCCCTGAACCCACAGCGAAGAGGAACTGCAACTGAATTAATCGTGTTACGCACCGGTTTTGTATCAATATAGTAGTAGATTAGTGGAGTATAATAATTATATCACCAGATTGACACACGGCACGGTATATTATGCATACCTATACGCTAGACTAAACCCGAAACCATAATGGTATGCAGGGAATGACTGTTTCCACAATGTATGTCGTTTTTAGGGTGTAGTATGTGGTAGTAGTAACATTAGACAGTCAGTTAGCAAGCATGCATGCATATTTATAACAAGTTCCTTTCTCCTGAAATTCTTCTAAATTGCTTAGTTCAATTTGTATAAAAACGGGAGCTAAACATGCCAGAAATAATTATCTCTAGCGTTTTATCATCAGCTCTATTTTATAGGCATGTACCTATATGACATCGTACCATAGTAAGTAGGGATGTACATAATATACGTTCGCCGGGTGTACATGCATGATATGTACGAGCTGGATGAGTAAGTTATCTAGACGAAATGAAAATTGAGAGCAAATGCAGATGATCTCAAATAACGATAAAAGTTCATCACATGCATCCCACCCTGCCTGCTTGGTTTTACCTTACTAGTGCTAATGTTACGGATATTCCAGGGAATTAAATGGAGAACTTGCCCAATATAACGCAAGGTGAAATATTACTCCAGTGCCAGTGTGTGTGTGCACACACAGATACTGCGAACCGCGCGCACACACCAGTTAGGTAGCAAATGTTTGCTTGCCACATAACCATATATTATCCAAGCAATGAAGTTGATTACAGTGTGTCCTGATTAGCATATGAGAATAGGATGAAGCCACTATGGAGGTAAAAGCACCGTTTACTTGCTTCTTGCTGATACAAAGAGATATGATGGCATTGGCTAAAGAAAGGAGCGAAGCGGTTACTTATATAATAGTTTAACATAAATGAGGTAAGATTTGGTCCAGCGCAGCTGCTCAAATATTAGTCTCAATCCTTATTCAAGTACTTTCTTCAATAGATCTTGCTTATTTAACATGCCGAATACTTTACCAGAAAACAGGTATCCATCATCTATACATAATGGCACGCTTAATTGCTAATTGCCATATGAAATAATATTTATTAGTACCCGGCATTAAAAGTATTTTGGTTGAGATTTGGTCGGGCAGGACGCGTATCTACTACAGGATTTGTACAGCATGCAAACACTTCCGCTCTACCAAAATGATAAAATAATCTGCGCATCTAATACAAGAAGAGAGAGATGTACTACTCATCAAGTGGAGGAAAGCACGATAGGTATACAAGCATGTACAGCCTTGACTATGCGTTGCCTCTCACATGGCTTCTGTGAAAAGTTGATGGGTTCACGACACCTTTCCAAGAATTGAATGAACAAAAGTCAGCATTGTGCACACTTCTCTAGATGTTGTTGGCGTCATTTACACACTTTTGGGATGCCTACGGATTTGCCATGCTTGAAATATTTAAAATATTGGTTCAGACCATACAAATCAAAACGTTTAATATACATCGATAAATTATCGTCGTAATCGTATAGTTTTAATGTTTGCATTATGAACTTGAAATATTCCAAAGTGTCGAAGAAAATTAGGTAGAGGTAGGTAAATAAAGCTTTAACTTTCTTGTCCTAATAATTCATCTTCAGTTTAGTCATCATTACCAACTGAAATTATTGCATTGATCCTCTTCGTGGCTGTCGTCTTAAGCAAATTGCTGACACCTGAAACGCTATCAACAAAACGACATTTAAACACTTTCGACACTAACAAAATCCATGGACGTATATACAAAGACAAAATCAGGTGGCTGTTCGTAACGTTCCTAAGGGAAAACCTATTTTGGGGGAAAACATGAAGTAAGAAAACTTTGTGTCTCCACCTCCTTCCAACAAATGCAAAATGCAATCGTCAAAATAAACACTATTTCTACCATAGAATAAGAAGTTATATATATATGCTCGCTGATTTCTACTAACTATTTCAACAAAAAATGTATTCAATATGTGAGTGATGCCAAAGACAGCTTTCCGACTAAAATTGCTGTTTGTTATTTATTACCTGCTACTAAGACAAATTCGGACTGCCAACTCGTAATATGTCTTCTCTGCCACCGCCTGGTGCTCCAAGTGGTCTGCCACTTTCCGATCGCTCACATGCTAAAGGAATATTTACACTCCTGATTGGTTTCAGTCTTTTCTTTGATAAATTTCAAAGGTCCATGGATGCCTGTGGTCCTAACACAGTATGCAAAGTGGAGAAAGTTGTCTCATATCTAACTGTAATTATTGGCGTGAGGAGGCCTGCAGCATACGTTACAAAAGTCTTGGAAAACATTTTAAATAAAGTATCAACCGGACTATTAGGAATGAAGAAAGACTCATGGTGGGGTTGGGTTCTGACAGTAGTTTCACTGACTATATTTTCAGTTATAGAGTATCACCTTAGATTTGTATGGGATTGGGTAGAATCCACCACGGCATGCTTGAAAAGGAATGACTGCGAAGATGACGATGTACAAATTTGGATATCTAACATGAAACTTCAAGTTAGCATATTAGCATTGTGAAATGAAAAATTACACAGTATACTTTAAAATGAACATTCCCTACTACATTCAAGACTGCTTATTTCAGTATTGCGAAAATCTGGACGATGAGCCAACACTGGAATGCGATGAAGATGGAACTGACTGCACGGAGGAGACAAGCAATCCCATAAGTGATCCATGCACAATTATCTTTAATGAGCTGCCTGTGATATCCCTCGGTGTTATTATTTGGCTTCTATACATATCAGTATGAGTCTTTTAAACTTCATTTTGTACTTTTATATAACTTTACACAAACTCACAACAATTTATTCCAAAGAGCAATATACAAACAGGTTGGTGCTGATGACGAGCAACCTGACGGTGATGGAACAGGTGCAACTGGTCCCGGTGGTGGTGGAGGTGGAAGTAAAAGCAATGAAAGTTCAAACACTACAATTACAGGGGATGATAGTGAAACAAACAGCAATGAAAATGTAAATAAAGAAACTGACGAAAGTAGCGAAAGCAAGAAGGAAAATGAAAGTAAAAAATCTCCAGAGAAAGGGAAACAAACACAGACAAACCCCAAAGGGGATGCACCAGATAAACAAAGCAAACCCTCTCCAAAGCCAAAAACACCAAAGAAGAGTCAAAATGGCTACTGTACCTCCACCCAAGAAATCGAAGTCCATTGTCCATGGTGTGTTGAAACCTACATTGGATATTTTCCTGACCCATTACAAATTTGTTGTGGAGAATGCGGCGATCAGGGCAAAGGGGATCCTAAACCGCCCCCAGACCCTGGATCCAATAACACGTCTGCAGTCTTTCATTCTTGTTTATCGCCGCAATATGAATCATCATCAGCCTTGAAGTCCAATACCCATAATAGTTCACAACATCCAGGAATTGACATCACTTTCCACAAATCTCCCTTCCCTCCAGTAGAGTCCCACGGGGTACTCACTGGAAAATTAGTAGTTGAACCCACCGGAGTAGAGTTCCTAACCACGAGTGCAAGCCTCTTTCGATGTTTTGTGCGACGCAATATGACGATGCTTCAGGAGGAAGTGGCCAGCGACAGCGAGGACGCTACATTACTCAATAAAATAAAATCTAACACGTCTCATTCTGAATGTCACGAGGTCACAGCTTCATCATCATCATCAACAAGCGAAAGCGAATGTGAAGTTAATGAATAACTGTTATGTTCTTTAATATTCCACCTTCTTATGATTTTATCATGGTTTCATTCTTTTCTTGAATTCTCCTAGTGTTTTATTCCTCTCTGGTTATAAAAAGGTTATTCATTTGTGTTTTTAACAAACTCTTGCGTATATCATTTAATCCTTTGAATAAAAGGCATATCGCATTGTTTCTTTCGCATATTATTGTTAACACAGAATTTGACACCTCCAACCAAACTCCTCCATACATACAAAGAAGCAACAAAGAGCATCCTGTACTCCTTCCTTTTTACTCATCCGTATATTCCTACACACATTACACACTGCTATCAAACAAGTCGTAGAAACCTGGGTGAAAACGAGAAAAAAAGGCCGTGTTTAGTATCTCTGCATAAAAGAGGAACAACCAACCAACCCCAGCAAAAGTCGAAATAATGTATCAAGATCATCATCATCATCATCATCATCTCCTTTCCGACAATTCCGTCCGTCCGACAAATACACACAATTTTGCTATTACATATTACGTTTACGAAGCGCAGCAGCTCTCGGACTCTCGGCTTCATTCACTTCACCACTGACTGACACAAGAAATGTATACAATACACACATTTTCCACCTTCCCCGTCTTCTTGCTCGCATAAAAAAGAGATTTCATCCAAAAAGTATATATTTATGGTATTTTTTTGCAATGAAGAAGAATAAACCGAAAGAGGAGAAGAGAGCGAGCATAATCATAATATGGGAATATGGATGTGTTACCTTTACGATTACATTACTACTTTACGTACACATATTGAAGAAAAAAGACAGATGCTGCTGCTATTATAAATATATCTAAAATAATATGTAATATGGATGTATGCAGTATTTTTGTGTGATGTTGATGATGATGTGATGTGTAGTAGTCCTACTTACTACTTACCTTACCTCTCGGAGTAAAATACAATTCAAATGCATGGCTGAAAGGCTGACGTGTAATGCACATAAAAATCCTACCTACCTAATCCCTTTCACAGTATATTTTTTGGCATTTCTGCTGCTGCTGTTCCGTTCCTGCTGCTCCATGGGCATTTGATTGAGAGTTTGTACAGAAAAAAATACGTATGTATCATCATCAGCATCATATCATATCACAGATGTAGAAAGTCGGATTATCCAAGATATCTTATCGGATCCAAGTTTTTATTACAAATGCTGGAGAAAAATCTGTAAGTCTTGCCATTCCTTGCAATCTTTACAAAAAAGGAAGGCTTTTTGCAGATTTAGTACTTTTAAAAAAAAGTAATAATATTGTATTGTGCAGAGTGGAATTCCTGGAGGTAAATTTTGTATTGTGTGTGCAAGCAAGTGGATAAGGATAAATGTATGGAAGGATGTGGATGTTTTAGTGTGTTGGGTACTACTACACATCTGTGATCGGGCTGATTTTGGAAATTTTTGAGATTTTGTCTACTTTTTTTGGCAATATAGTGAGAGAGGGATTTGAATGGATTTGGAAGTTGGAAGTTTAGGGGATTTAAAAACATTTTAAAGGTGAAGAAGACATGTATTTTGCTAGTGTTTAGTAAGTTTAGTGTTTTCTTTATGTTAGCTTCACGTGGAATCAATATTGTGTAGTGAATAGGGATGTGTATCGTAGTAAATCAGCTTTGAAGGTTTAGGTAATAATAATCCAGGAGTAAATGACATAATGCACATCAGCAAAGACAATTAATAATTGTTTTGAGCCGGCGGGGTGACGGACGGACCAAGTGACATTTGTTTGTATTGAATATTGAATGATGAATGATGTTTTGTTAATCCGTTCTTGCCATCAGCCCTTGTCACTTTCATTTGTTAATTGAATTGAATATTGAGAATTGGGAGTAACTGTCAGTGATCGCACGCTACAAGCAAGGCTGAAACCAAACGTAGAAAATCAATTACTTGTACAAATCATTGCTGGTTGTTTAATTGTTTACTAACTAGGTATATTAAGTTAGGTGCATATCTATAGCAAGCATATTTTTAGTCATGCCATGCATACCGGCCATATACTCACCTCACGGCAAGTAGAATAGAAACGAATAGAACGCCGAATTTACTCGGCGTATTGTAATTATCCAGAGATGTGGCTGAAATAGAGGCTCATGATGTCACACTGATTTTGGTATTTTAGCATTAGCATTTATCAATTAGAGTAGAAAGAGTCCGAGAAAGTAAAAGGTAAGGGTAAAAGGGCCATGTAGTAAGGGGCACGCACGCGAACATGACATGTTAAACTCGTTGCCGTACAGACGCTCACAGTGTTGATTTAGAAGATTAATTGAGCAATTTACAAGTTTGGCAAGTAGTGGTTGGGTAATTAACTTATGCGTGTTTTTAATGTTGTAGATTCTAGTCTCTGGATGCGTAATTGGGAATTGAAGATGTCGTGATTTGTGGGGGAAGAACAAATCATACGTATATCATGAATTGACCATTTTGGGTTGAAAAAAGTTATGGAAAGAACTTTCACGTTATTATTACAAGACTGAGTTGACAACACGAGGTTTAGTGCTAATTGGAATTTAGGATTCCATAAAATTCCGTTCCTTGATTCCGCCTCACGCTCACGAAAGACACAATGATGGGATTCCGCCGCCTTATCCAGTTTTTGCTGCTAATGGTCAGTGTGGGAATGCTGCACTGCGATGAACATGCGCATACGGTAGTTACATGGAATTATCAAGATATTTTTCACAGTTGCAAAAATTAATTTAATTTAAAGCTGGGTAAACTTGAGAATAATAATAATTTCAATACTGTTTTATTATGTTTATGTTTTTAGTACAAAGATAATGAAGAAGTAGTTCTATGGATGAATACGGTTGGCCCGTATCACAATAGACAAGAAACGTATAGCTACTTTTCTTTGCCATTTTGTCAGGGCCCTAAAGAAGCAATTGGGCATTACCACGAAACTCTAGGCGAAGCGTTACAAGGATTTGAATTGGAATACTCGGGTCTTGGTATAGATTTCAAATGTATGTTGGTTTCTATACTTTTTAAGCAGTTGCTAAATATTATGCGAATATTATGTCTGGGAAATTTCGTGCTAATGCTAAGGATTACTGTTTCACTTATTATTTCAGCGGATACACCTCCAACAGTGTTTTGCGAAATAGAGCTCAACGAAGAAAAGCTGAAAGCTTTTGTATACGCTGTAAAAAATCGTTATTGGTATCAAATGTTTGTAGATGATCTACCTATTTGGGGTGAGTGTAAATAACTAAGTGTAAATACAAAATGTGTATTTTCTTCTGGACAATGTATTCTTTTTCAATTGCAGGCGTCGTAGGAGAGGCAGATGACACGAAAGGCGAATTTTATATTTATAGTCATAAAAAGTTTGATTTGGCGTTTAATGGGAATCAGATCGTAGATGTAAATATGACTACTGAAGGAAAAGTTTTGCTTGCACCGGGTGCAAAAATCCCGTTCAGCTATGAAGTTCACTGGAAATCGTCAAAAACAAAGTTTGAGGACCGTTTCGACAAGTACTTGGATCCAAATTTTTTCCAACATCGGATTCACTGGTTTTCAATCTTCAACAGTTTCATGATGGTCATTTTCCTTGTCGGACTTGTGTCAATGATTCTCATGCGGACATTGCGAAAGGACTATGCCAGATATGCGAAAGACGAAGAAATGGACGATATGGTAATGGTAAATAGAAAATGAAAATTTGATATTATTCATGATGAATTTGATAATATTCATGGTGTGATGATATTTTAATGATTTAATAATAACATAGAAAATATGAAAATTTACAAAACCATTTATAAAATTATTTGTCCAAATATTACATAGGATCGGGATTTAGGGGATGAATACGGGTGGAAGCAAGTTCACGGAGACGTATTTCGACCTGCTGCAAAGCCACTTTTGTTTTCTGCTCTGTTGGGGACAGGATGCCAATTGTTGGTTGTCACTGTGGCTGTCATATTGTTTACCATTTTAGGAGAATTGTATACCGAGCGAGGATCACTACTTTCAACTGCTATCTTTGTGTACGCTGCCACTTCTCCTATTAATGGTTATTTCGGGGCAAGTATTTATGCCCAGATGGGAGGAAAGGTATGCATTGTGTATTGTGTCTAGTCGTTACTAGTATTGCTATATTTTGGTAAGTAATACTCACCTTGTTTTGTTATATAATTTGCAGCGATGGATTCGGCAGATGTTGTGTTCTGTAGCATTACTACCTGTTGTCGTCTGTGGAACATCCTTTTTAATCAATTTCATTGCTATTTAACTATCATGCATCTCGCGCCATCCCATTTGGCAGCATGGTAAATGAGACAGCCTTTAATAGTGCAGATAATCTTTAGTTCTTTAAATTGCTTTTGGTTGATAAATGAACGCCATGGTTTATGATTTATAACTTGAAGGTGGCCGTCGCCTGCATTGTATTGTTTGTGGTATTACCCTTGACACTCGTTGGAACGGTCCTTGGAAGAAACTTGGCAGGTCAGTCGGATTATCCATGCAGGGTAAATGCGGTTCCCCGGCCTATTCCTGAGAAGAAATGGTATATGGAGCCAGCTATTATCGTGTCACTTGGAGGTGTATTGCCATTTGGATCGATTTTCATTGAAATGTAAGTAGATTCTTGTGTTATATACTATATTTTTTTCAAGGATTTTACGTAAATCTGGATTGTTTTTAATTTCATTGAATATAGGTACTTCATCTTCACCTCTTTCTGGGCTTATAAAATCTACTACGTGTATGGTTTCATGCTTCTTGTATTCTTGATCTTACTGGTAGTCACCGTCTGCGTCACTATTGTGTGCACATATTTCTTGCTGAATGCGGAGGACTATCGTTGGCAATGGACGTCATTTTTCGCTGCAGCTTCTACATCCGGTTACGTGTATTTGTATTCTATCTACTATTTCATCTTTAAGACAAAGTAAGTGCTAAATAGTCCGCCACAGCTTATCCGTTATCATCGAACGTTTATATGTATGTGGTAATAAGAATGTCGTACTAAAATATTGCCAATTTTGTCCTTAGGATGTATGGACTGTTCCAAACTGCCTTCTATTTTGGTCATATGGCTTTATTTAGTCTCGGATTAGGAATCATGTGCGGTACAGTTGGATACGTCGGAAGCTCATACTTTGTGCGAAAAATTTATTCCACAGTAAAAATTGACTAAAATAGAACTGATCCTTAAATCACATAATTGATCACTTTTAATAACCAAAAACATTTATCTTGTCGGTCAGTGTGTTAGGAAAAAGTCGAATTTTAAAGGGTTGGTGTCTGGTGTATTACTAGGTAAACATTTGTTATTATATATGTACCAAAAATGGGAATTTAAAGGTATTTCCCACGTTTAAGTTCGCTAAAATTGTTGTAAATTAACGAACTGTTGCAATTAACATAAAATACAAAAATCGTTTATAATTGTAATTATATGCATCTGATGTTTCGTTTTCCATACTTTGGATAATAGTGTAAGTAAATGACGAGGATTAAGATGATGGAATGTGTGCCCTACTACAATGCATGAGAGGTGTTTCTAGTTCCGCACATATTATTCAGCTGTGATTAGCAATAATTTATAGTAAAGATAATTTTTATCTCATTTTAATAATAGTATATCTTATTGTTAGAGACAAAAGGTATCTTTTGTTTTCAATCGTCGGACCATTCTTGGTATGTTTGTAAATGTACTAATGTAAAGTGATAGTATTTAATCTAAGGCTACAATGAGGTTGGTGGGAGACGTGAGAAAGATTTGGTTTACCTGAAAAGATTTGGTCGCATTACGAATATACCGGATGAATTGTTGTTTACTTCTGTAGTATACAGGTACCTTAACATTTTCAATTTACCAGTGTGACGTGAATCGTAAGAAAACGGTACTAGTAGTAATTATTGTTATTGTTATTTGCGTATGAATGAGAAAATACGGTTTTGTAACGACTTCTAAGTCTAGAGATTATTTGCAAATGATGAATAATTTTTATTTTTAAATTGAATTGTAATCAGGTAAGGGATTTCATCAATCACATTATACAACTTCATCGTTAGCTAAATGTACTTCTTTCTTCAACTAATTTATTCAGATTTAGCGTAACAATATAGAGTTCCTGTTGCTGACTTCAGCCAAAAACTAAATTCATGTGTAGATTTACACGTATTTCCATCCTCGCCCAGAATCATATTATGTATTCCACATTTGCACAGTATATATTTATATCGAATAATCGGTAATGTCTGTGACAGAATTTTTTATGCTTCAAGCTATATTTGTTTTGGTACTAATAATCTGCACGAACTTACTGTTTCTCGGCAAAGTGTAATTATCTCTAACTAATGTGCTATGTCGTAGTTTCAACCACACAATGAAAGTACGCGTGTAATTATGTCGGGAACCCAAAAGAGGACATGATATAGATTTGTGTACAAATCGTGACAAACTTCGTACGGAAATGGTTATATATACCTATGTACCTATACACATCATCCAATAGTAAATCACTGTTTTGTGTAGGACAAAGTATGAGTCTAACCAAAATGACTAACAGGAAGCTACTACACCGTCGTTTTTCATTGATAATAAATATTTATTATTATTACAATATACATAGAGAGGTAAGTATCTAGAGCCAAATAACGTGTGAACATCATACATCAATTGTCATTTATAGTTATAGGTATATACTACAATTGTACAAGTAGTATTCATTAAATGGTTAATTTTTGATTGAGCCAATGATTTTTGTTTGACATTAAACTTGAATTCTCAAAATGTCCTACATTTACTTCGCGTAAAAATTTCATTTTCACCATAAAGTGGCATTGATTTCAAACAAGAGTAGGAACAAATTCGAATTCGCTGCAAACCACTACCTGCATCAACTAGTCGCACCCTTCAAAAAGGTGTCAATTCGTATTTGTGCTGCACATTTCAGTTCCTTAATTCAGCAGATTCTATTAAACGTCCGGAGTGGATAATACATGCATTCTAGCGTTGAATAGCCGCTTTTCCTTTCCTCCCATTTTAAAATGTTCTAATGAATTCTTCAATTTAGCCGTTTCGGTGTCTGAACAAGGACACACGGTGCATTGGATATGGTTGGGTTTGAAAGGAAAACTCGTCAAATAATAGGAAGAATACATGAAGAGTGAAATTTTCGCGTAAGCTCAACTTCTTTGTTCAATGTCAGCGTGATACAAGATCGCATTGTTAGTTTCATTGTCAATCAGACGGATCAAAATGCAAACATGATTTTGTGTGAAAATCTGTATTAAACTCCTTTGAATCTTGAAAAGGTAAAAGTATTATAGTTGATGTGACGGAACAACACAACTCTTTTCCCGATATGTAACAACAGGAAATTTGCAATGCATATAAATTACGAAGTTTTAGTAAATTTTGGGATTATTGCAGTTTAGATCACATCGTAAGCAAGACGATCGCATCGTCATACTAAGTAATTCTGAAAACGACACGTAAAGTTTCCCCATGTCTTCTCCATACTATTATTAATCATTCCTGAAGACAAGGATGATTCTTAAAGGATTTTACAATGCGGAACCGCATCTACCCGAGGAGTCTGTTTGTGCTCCGGAAAGCCAATAATTTCTGGGCTAAAATTTATACGTTTATATTGATAGTTATTATTATTATTTTGGTGCCATCAGAGGGTCAGTCCAGTCGTGGTGACATGTTTCGAAAGGACAATGTAGCCTCTGCGGAAGTAACCGTTCAATCGAATGCTGTCAGTTTCAAACAAGTAAGCAACAGTAGCAGCAGTAACCTTGCAGCAGAAAAAAATGGTTCGAACTCGAAACCAAATCTCAAGGAATCAAAGTAAGTTAAGAATTTGGTATCAGATCAATAAGTGTTATAATATATCAGAATAACGTAGGATAGTTAGAGAAGCACTAAAACAACTTTTCGTGCATTTTTTATGCAAAGAGCGCCCTTTAACAAAAAGAAACTGAAGGAAGCTACTGCAACTCCCAGAATAGCGACTTCCGGTACTCTTATTCCATTTATTTCAACGCTTGCCACAAGTTCCCCTTCTACAAAGAAATCCTTTTTTGATGGATATGTTTCTCCCTTACCACCGTACACAATAATGCCAACCCGTAAACCGGGCAAAGATAAGAAGACGACGACGACGGGAATGATGGAAATACGAGATTCGGACTCCCAAGAATCGTCTTTCGAAGCCAGCTCAGTCCCACCGCACGACGAAGACTCTATGCAACCAAAGTCTGTAGTTCCATCTCTTTTGTTCCTAACCACGTTAGGGACAATGGGAACTTCAACCGTGAGCACCCTTCACTATCATCACACGCCATCGTCAACAATCATCACTTCCAAGAAGACCTCAACCACAAGGCGCCCCGTTAGGATAAGTACATCTAAGCGGCCAAAAGTTCCCAGGCCAGTGACTCCGGTTCCGGGAAATTATACTGGCAAACCTAAGAGACGGCCGAAACCTGGGAGAAAGACGACCACAACTACAACTCCGGAACCGGAGGAGTATGACTACTATGTTGACAGTGGTGAAGCCACAAAATCTAATAATAATAATACAACCACCGACAGCACAAATTCAACTACAAAATCCCCACTTTCGAAGTTGGCAGTCGCGATGATATCAACTTCGACAGGGTTCGAAAATAACACTGGCTCGAATGGAGAATTGTTCTATCCGCAGACCCCTGTCAATTTGCTGAACATTTTGCAAGCCTACACAAAGCAAATACAAATGACAAACAGTGCTACCTCAGGAGCAGATAATCCGATTGTTAATATCCCGAATACAAACGTTAGGTTAAATATAAACCAACTCAACTTTGCAGCCAAACTTGGAATTAGTTTGTACTACAGTGTGATTGCAATCATCCCCCTGATTTACTTAGCGTTTGGAGGGGTGGGGAGGCTGGGGCTTTTGAACGCTCTCACCGGACGAAGTGCGAACCGGAGGCGGAGAAAAAGAAGTAATAATGATGACTTATTTTATGTAAAACCTTATAATAAAGGGGATGTTAGTAGTCATTCTTCTGAATCTATTCAACGGGCAGAGATTGATAACGATGATGAATATGCGTGGATCCTTGCCAGAATTTCACAAATCCTTCTAGATGTATCTCTGTTTTCGGATGATGAAGAATAATTTTACAAACTTCACACAAATATAATATATTATTATATGTACAATATAGCAGGTTGCGTACACTAAGAGGCAGTTTTATTTTTTTTGTTTATATAGTTTGTGTTTGATAATTAGAATTCATGACATATATGGTATTTCGTATTGTTTGTAACTTTTGTTAATACTTTAATAGGAATAGTAATAATTTTGAAGTGGAATGTTCTCACTTAAAAATATGATTTGCGTTCAATAAATGAGTAGCCATATTTTGGTAGTGGATATTATTTACACCTACTTTTCCCAGCGTCTACCTCAACCGCATTTTCAAAAAAGCCTTTTAGTATGGTTTATAGCAAAACTACTATGTATATGTATAATTCATATATGCCTATTTATATTACTGAATGATGATGAATTATGCAAAATATCAAGTAAAACTATACAATGGTTCATATTCATATTGCTAAACATACATTGCGTTATTACATATTGCATAGAACAACAATTCGAGAAATCGTCACTAATTCGATGTTAAATGTCGTCCAAATTTTCAGGTACATCTTCGCAACAAGGGTTTGTTGGACTTTCTATTGTAGACAGTATGCATTCCCGCACGGAAGCAGCGATTTGTACATCTCTGAAACCGAGAATTCCACCTTTCACAATGAAATTACTCTTCTTCCCCTCCTCATTAGCCTCATACGAGATTCTACACTGTTTTCCTGGGGGAGCAGAGTCCAAACAGTAGCTTTTATAGTTAAGGATGCCACCACCCAAAGAATTCAAAATACAATGAGGTCCACAAAGATCCCACAAGTGGACGGAGTCTTTGCTCAGAAGATATACATCGGCCAGACCCAACGCAACACAAAGAAGTTTGTAACCAGCCCCCGCAGACGATATCGTGTTGAACTTAGACTTTAACTTGTCTTTCAAAAGTTTGTCCTCTGAGTAGCTCAAGATGACAGTGTGACGCTTCGGCAAATTGCCTTCGTTTCTTGGTAGTGGATAGCGAGTCAACGTAGATACAGAATGATCCTTCATGGAGACACCCCAAAAGAATCTCCCATTCCATCTATAATAAACATGGGGTCATTATAAAGATTTTAAAGATTGTCAAAAACAAGTCACTGCCTTTCCTCCTTTATTTGGTTAGTTTTAATTACTTTGTCTTTGCAGCATCATACTTCCAGAAAGGCTGATTAACAATTCCTATATTAGGTTGACCAGTATGCATGTTAAATGCGCCTATCAGCACAGTAACGCAATGAAGACCTGCTGACCATACCTGGTCCTCCTCCTCCAAGTCTTCGTGACATATTTTATCAAATTCTTCACTCCCCTTCACATACTCATTTGTTGCATCTGGAGAGAAAAAATGTTCAAACTACATGACGCTCCACTACATATTATACTTTGTCCAGGTATAGTAAAATTACATCCAGATGCCAGATTGGTTTGCGAAATTAAGCCACGATTACGATTAAAAGGCAGAGTTAAAGCTTTACAGCTTATAACGAACGTACCTATGGGATCAATCCATACCCCGATATCAGCATATGAATCAATCAAATCGTTAGGAAGTAGGGACGTCTCACGCTCATCCAATTTGATATCTCTATGCACCTCCTCAGCGAGCAGTTTTGCTGCATCCGTATCCCCGTCGAGAACTTGGGATAGTAGCTCAGCCGTCAACTCGGGTGTGTCCTCTACCTTTACCGTGATCGTGGCTCCAAGTGCATTTGAGAATGTATTGCTTTCTTCCCCGTATATATTGTCTTTCATATCGGGAAACTAACACAATCATAAACATGTTTATCTTTCAACATGATATCCATCCAAAAATCCAAAGTATCCAAACCTAATTGTGCGCAGTCATAATATTTGTTTTTGAACCATTCCTCACCCTTTTGGTAATATCATGTCGCAAACTTTCTTGGATCAGAACATCAGCAAGTGTCTTGAAATCTTGCACAAATCTATCATTCCTCTCCTCCCCGTGTTTCTCCTCGACAAGCAAGTTAAATAACTTTGTTTCCGCCCGAATCAGTCTAGCTATATTAGCAGCCTTCTCAGAGGCTGCGAGTAGAACCCTCACTAACTCACTCATTCTTCCAGTAATTGTGATTAGTACAAATTCATAAACCTCTACATACAACAATGCAATGATAATTTTTGTAAGGAAAAGAAATCACATAGTTTGCAACAACAACTATTTCAGCTGCACATTCTATTATTAATGGATTTCAAACAAAATCTAAAAATGGAAACGGGTTTTTCGTGGGGCTATGCTACGATGCAAAAATAGTTTTTTCTCCTTTTTTGGGAATACCAGGCTTCTGTTTACTGTAGATAATCTCTGTGCCCTACTACAACAGAACAGAGAATGGGGGAGCGATAGAGATGTGTGTGGAGCAATGCAAACTGCGAGTTACCCTTTCTCTTCAGCTGAGTGCGTGCTTTATGATACTGTGTAATTCCAAATTCCCAAATGTTTTATGTTATGATTTCATGGCACATGTGCAATTGTACATAAAACTCCAAGCAGTACTGCTGCTACTACTACTACTACTACTCCTTGTATCCAGCAAACAGCTTCCTCCTTGTAGTACAAAATGTGATATTGCGGTCATAAAAATCGGAATACCAAGGAAGCCGTACGGACGGAGGAGGAATAATATTTGCAAGGCAAGTCATTTGTTTCAGAATACCGTGCAACGCAGCTATACTATCTTTTTCTATCTAAAATGTGCAATTTATAACACAGGCAGGGCTGGAACAGCATAAGCTTTAGTACATAGAGGCTAAAAAGGAATTTCTCGAGAGTGACAGCAAGCATGAAAAGGTTCTCCCACGGTAGAAGGCTAAAACTCCAAACCGTGCGGATTGTGTTATTTATATATATTATACGTGTTAAAAGTGGATTATTACAACAGGCGACCGCATAATAGCGCTGCTGCACACACACATGCCAGCTCCAGTTTTTGGAACGCTGTGAAGCGTTCGATGAGATATGTGATGAAATGTGAGCATTGCATTGACATAATAGGGTTACCTCATTAAATTTCATTAACTTGAATTTAATCAGTGGGCAACCTCGTTATGCGTCTTGGATAATATGTGCTCTTGAGATGGAATCAACGCTAAATGCTCAACTAACGAGAGGTGCTTGTAAATGTATACATAAAATATATGTATTGTGATTGGAAGGAGATGCATGATTGGAGGTAAAGTGAGAATTATTAATGCAAATTTGCTAGCCATACAATGCAAGATATTTTAGCAGGTATATGGGCCGTCGAAATACCTAATAGTAATATGTACCCGTATTTTGTAAGGAGGGGTTTCAGCAGTTATGCACTATAAATTTGAAACGACTAATACATAAAATAAGAATTGCCTTATTTGCCTTCAATAACGAATACATAAACCGAATCCAGGAACAGAATTCAACAGAAGTTGCGTTTATTCATGTAACCCGTTAAAAGGTAAAAATAAACGTCCAAAATTTTATGTTTCCATCTTAAATTTTCTGCTTAAGTCCAATTGTCACGGTCTTAACTTCCAAATATTCCTTCAGTGATTCAGCTCCACTATAGAATTAAACCAGAGAATATGATCAATTTGCGTCCTGCTTCAATTTTGACTTATTCAATCCTTTTATAGTTAGCATTTACAACTTACAGTTCACGTCCTTGGCCAGACTGCTTGTAGCCACCAAATGGCGCATTAGCAAACACGATATCGTAGCAATTGATCCTGAAAGAATGGAAGTTGTACGGCAATTAGTAATTAACAAACCACTTTACCTGCTTAAAAACTCTGACTGAATAACTCGCTCGCTTACCATACGGATCCAGCTTGAACTGACTGGGCAAATGTAAGAGCCTTGTTAATGTCGTTGGTAATGATGCCAGCAGCTAAACCGTAGGTTGTAGCATTAGCCCTTGAAATAACTTCATCCAAGTCATTGAACTTGAAAATGGACTGAACTGGGCCGAAGATTTCCTCCTTGGCAATACGCATATCATCCTTGACATCAGCAAATACTGTAGGTTGAACGAAATATCCCTTGGTTCCCCATCGACTTCCTCCAGTTACAACACGGGCTCCTTGTTGCTTGCCAGATTCAATAAGTCCCAAAATCTTCTTGTGTTGTTCGTCATCAATCTGTCAGAAGCATGACATGAATTGCACATAAACCTTCTATTAGAATTCACAGTAGCTCCTTAAGTGTTGTAGCGTAATACAAATCTGGGACAATTTCATTCATACTTGTGGTCCTTGCTGAACTCCTTCTTCAAATTGGCCACCGACCTTCCTCTTTTCGGCGAGCTCCTTTGCCTTTGCTACAAACTTTTCGTAAATACCAGCCTGAACAAAGGTCCTTGATCCAGCACAGCAGTTTTGTCCGTGGTTGTTGAAAATGGCACCATGGGCGATTTCAGCAGCTTCCGCAACTATATAGATGTCATACGGTCATTACTCATTACCAATAAAAGCCCGACTACTTCCAATCCTTCTGAATTAACTTACGGTCAGCATCATCCATAATAACAAGTGGAGATTTTCCACCGAGTTCAAGGGTTACGCGCTTCAAATTGCTGGAAGCAGCGGCTCCCATGATAATCCTTCCAACATCGGTTGAACCAGTGAATGCAACCTTGTCCACGTCAAGATGGTTAGTAATAGCTGCTCCGGCGGTTGGTCCGTAACCAGCAACAATATTGACAACGCCAGCAGGAAAGCCGGCTTCCTTGATCAAAGCTCCAAGGGCGAGTGCGGTCAAGGGGGTCTGTTCAGCCGGCTTCAAAACAATGGTACAACCAGTTGCAAGAGCTGGCCCAAGCTTCCAGGTCTACAACATTATAATATGATTGTCGATGACTGAAGGTCAATAGATTTACGCATTTTCTCCATTACGCATAATTGACTTTTTTAGTGACATACAGCCATAAGGATTGGATAATTCCATGGAATAATTGATCCAACAACTCCAACCGGTTCCTTGCGGACGATTGTCATATAATTTCCATCTAAATACAATTTGTTAATTACCAGGTAAAACAAGGTACAAGACAAACTACACGTTTTACATATCAGATTAATTAAGTAGGTACGAGGGCAATTACCAACTGGAATGGTTTCACCGTGAATCTTATCAGTCCACCCCGCGAAATGGCGCATTGTATCTACGGCCATACTAATATCGAAAACAGAGTCGTCATATGGCTTTCCATTGTCCAAACTCTCCAATTCAGCCAAGTAGCTCTTGTCACGTTCCATCAAATCTGCAAACTTGCGTTGAAACATAAGAAATATATACATACATATAACGGAATGGAATGTGATGTCCCGAGAACATATAGGCGTAACGAGAGATTAACTTTGAAAACACTTGAGTCAAGAGCACTTTACTGATATTGAACAGGCGAGCGTTAGCCTTGTAAAAATTTGACAAGCTCAATCAAGCATGACTAATACCTTTTGGAGAAGTTTGCCTTTTGCGGATGGGTCCATGGTCCTCCATGGTGAGCCGACAGCAAAAGCTTTCCTTGCGGCAGCTACTGCTTTGTCAACATCAGCCTATGAACAAAGAGATTTACACATAATTGCACCTAAACTAACTATAAATTTTGCTGTTTCCGACAACCAACGCAAAAAGTTCGAGACATGGGGGGGGGGTACGGGAGTATCAACTACTAACATTAACATTTCATTCGCTGTCAACGTAAATTTTAAAATGTCCCAGATCCTAGCCCGTTCATCTAGGATGTATTATATTGGGCATGCGTAAGTGGCAGCGGCAATAAATTACTAAACTATGTTAAGTAACATTTTTGGCAAGCCGGTTAACACGCTTTGGGTAATGTACCTATCTGTGTTGGCGTTTGCAATTTACATACATTGTATCAATTGTGTGATGTCCTTGAAGAAAAATCTACATAGTGCGTATATACTACGGCAATGCAAAATAGGTTTATATAATTAATAAAACTCTGTATATAGACACCTTATCAGCTTCAGCTACATCCACAATCTTTTCTGCTGTAGCCGGATTCAAGGTCGGGAATGTCTTCTTGCTCGCTGCATCTACAAACTCGTTGTTGATGAAGAGCTGTAGAGAAAATAGTATCCAATGTTAGCCGCATGCTTTCAATTCAATGCAAATAGAAGCAAATTTAACAAAAATTATTAAGTAATTAAATTTGACGAGCTTAGAAAACAGAAAATTACACGTGCACCGTGCTGAATTGCATACCTTGGTGTACTTGATTTCGGGTTTGCCAGGCATTTTGATGATGATTTTGTTTTCGATTGATAGGATCACGGATGCTTTCTAATTTGAAAAACATATTATAATAAAATGTCTTAGAAGGTTATTGTTTCCTGCACTTTTTATGCTATCTTTAACGGGAAGAAATACAGATTAATTGGAATTGTCAATTGTAAAGAAGTTTTCCACACTATGGATGGGTATGCGTTTGCAGTGTGTTGTATTGAGCTCTATGTATAGGTTTCACGAAAATGTTTCCTGAAATGTGAATTCACATTCACCAGAACTTACCTATGGAATTTCCAAAACCGGGTGGAAGCCGATGTCAAGTCGTCCGTAGCTGAGCTTGGAGAAAAGTGACTGAGGCTAGACATACTGTTGTACTTATATATCAACGCGTTCGAGTTCTTCCATCTTTCCAACAAACCACCACGACTAGTGCTAAGATGAGTTTCATGTTTCGTTGCGATATGGTGTGAAAGTGTGAACTTAGGTATGTGTGTGGCGATATGATGTGGTGTACGCCATATGGGGTAGTATAGATCCCATAATTGTCATCATGAATATATTGGCTGTCATGAGAAAGAGATAAAAGCCATTCGCATGTATTATCTGATAATTTGCATGTATTCGGCCAAAGCAAAGGCTGGATATGACATTGACATTTTCAATGTTACTGACAACGACGGTCATGGAACATTTGGAGCAACGAATAATACCACTCCTCCTACTCATGTAGGTACTCAAACCCAAACTCGTTGGGAAGAACACCTGTATCTTTTTGATAATAAGCTGTAAGTTTCTTGATTTTCTTTCTTTCCAGACGACTACTTTCTTCCCCTACAAAAATGCGTATAGTTATAATTGGCTTTTAAATGAGATCCACTAGAAATTCCAGAGAAATGCAAAAAACGGATTCTATTTTTAATATACGGTATTCCAAAGTTTGATATATTTTATTCCTACTTAACTATACATTTATTCAATAGCACATTTCATTTAAACCAATAAACTTTTAAGACTATCTGATTTTAATAAAACCTAAATACTATATGATGTAGCAAAATTAAAATAATGATTATAAAATTAACAAACTTTCCGTTTCCTAAAATGATAAGAATTTTCTCTGTAGTGAGCGAGTCTATAAATTTCCTAACTAAACAAAAAACCTTTTATATTTCAGAGAATTTTAGAGATCCATTTCATTCTAATTACTCATCTCACATAATATTTAAATAATTGCGAATCCTTATAAATGCGCAGACAAACAATTCGTCATACAATTCAATCTGTCGTAGCTCCTCCACCACCACTGACAACGCTGTTCAATATACTTGAAATTGAATTTGGTTCTTCATTTGATTGACTATTATCTGGAGGGGGTTGATATGGTCGCCATCTTAGACAACTGGAATCAATCTGGCGCTGCTCTACCCCACGTCTCCTTACTCGTTCTAGATATTCCTCTAAAACATCCTGTTTCTTCAGAATTAGATGCTTGCCTTTCCAATACTTTAACATTCCTAAGAATTGAAGCGTAGAAACCAAGTCTGCGGCTGATATACCCAATTCTTGACTTAGCTCTAAAAAAAAGTTACAAAATACATCAACAGAATTTATAATCAGTTGATCACCTTTGCAATCTATTTGGGGAAATTTGGGCATTTACCTTTAATACTGACATCCCGACTTGCACAAGCGCACATTCTTCGTAATACAGCATCCTTCCAGTAGCTGCGGTATGAAATCAAACCCAAATCGGATAGAGGTTTTTCTGGCGACCCGATCTTTCCTTCAACTCTCGTCAACAAGTAGCCTAAAACGATAGTAATTCAGAATCGTTTTTAACCTCCCAACCTTACACATGCCAAATTACCAGCTGGAAATTTATTTAAAACGTCTACATGAACTTACTGAAATCTATCAAAAGACGACCAAATCCCTGTCTTTGATATGGAGGCAGAGTGAGAATGCAACTGACGTTGTAATTCAAGAATGAATTTTTTTCCTTAGAGAAATATCCCACTATATGACATCCCTGGCTGTCCGCCATAGTCATTACATAAAACAGAAACGGGTCTACGTCCAAGTACAAAGTTTTGTGGTCAAGAAAGCATTTTGCCAACAAGCACAAATACTGGCAATACGTTTTCTGCGTTTTCCCATCTACTTCCCATACAGATAGACGATCCTTCCTGTTAACAATAATTAATTTTTATTTCAGGACTCATTGAAACACTAACTACTGATCTATACTGTACTTCTCTACCTAGGTATATATGTATTTGGTTTTACAATGAATTTCACCAAATCAAACTTGTAATTACTTGCCTGTAAATCTCATCCCCAGGCGGATGACGCCATACACACTTTGCGCAATGTCTCCGCAGAACAGTTCCGCTTTGCACAGGCTTCAAGCAGAATTCACAGATAAAGATTCTTCTTTGTTGAGCTAAAGGTTCGGGATATGGGTTACAACACCAACAGCCCATTTCAAATTTTCCCATGGCCAGAGACCATTTATTGAACTGTACACTGGCATTTTGCTCCGACTCAATTTGTGCAGCAGCTAGTGCTAGTGCATCTCTCCACAAGCTCATGTCATATTCCGAGGTGTTGGAATCCAGTTTGGTATCCTTCAACTCTTTCATTTTCGATACCCATTGCTTCACTTCTTGTGGCTGAGGATGATGCTTGTTTGGATTTTTAAAAAGCTTTTGGTGATTACTAGTAGGAATCAAAGTGAGTGGGTTGGAAGACGCTGGCGTGTAATGAGAGCGGGCTGTCATCCGGTTAGACCGCATACGACTCAGTTGCTAGAAAAAATATTAGATAATCGTTTTTAGATGGGCGATAATTTTGATTTTATTGTACTGTATTTAAAGTTTGAAATAGGACTGTATTATGTTTACATTTACCTGACATTCCTCCGCGGGATTGCGCGGAGCAAGCTCGTCACCACTTGCAGGGTCCGCATCCTCAGTTCGACTTTCCTCCTCCCCTCTCCCCAAGAAAAATCCCGAGTCAATATGAAACTTGGGACAGCAACTTATTAAACAATGCTTGTCATACAAGCCACTTAAATGTCCATTTGAATCACAACCAGGGAACATACACACGCGATTATCCTCAACAACAACTTTCTTCATGTTACTAGTGCTACTCTTTGCTGGAACGCATCGTATGAAAACTTGATTGTCTCCACCGCTCCCACAACTATAATCACTGTCAGATGCATCATTATAGACAACTCGAGGCGAACTGCTGCTTTCCAACTTTTCATGTAACTTATCTAAACTAAACTTTGTGGTGGTTGGTATAGTCTTGTTGGTTTTCTTTTTGTTACTAATTTGTCTTCTTGTCACCGGTCGTGTACTTTGCTCCGCTTCAGCTTCGTCCTCCTTTGCCGATTTATTGTCCTCGCTTGCACTTGCTGGTATAATGAAAGCGGTGGACGCAGGTGGCTTTGCCTTCACTCGAGGAATTTGTTGCCAATGCTTTTGAATAATGTCTGGAGCCTGACCCTCAGTACAACTGGCTATGGACAATTCCGCTTTAATGGTTTTTGCTGGGGCACGCCTCCTATTTGTGGAAGACCGGGATCTTGCACTGGAACTACTTGTGCTGCTTGCTGCAGAAGAGCGCTCCGCGGAAGATGAACAAGAGGAAGAACTTCTGGCTTTAATAACTTTGGCTTCAGGTGGTGGTTTCTTACGGGGTTTAATGACCTTCTTCTCGTCCCTCTTTGAAACACGGTTTTGTGCATTCGTCTTTTTCGCAAGTGGGGCTGGAGGAGCTCTAACCACTGGGGTTTTCTCAGTTGCCACATCCTCTTCCTCCTCATCACTACTACTCGAACTACTGCTTCCTGAGCCACTACTTGACGTGGAAGTGGATGTCGAAGACAATCTGGATTTGTTCTGTTTTTTAGAGTCATCATTAGACTTGGATGCAGTAGATTCATTACTACTGTCACTGCTGCTGTCTGAGCTGCTTGAAGTGCTGCTCGCACTAGCACTTGCACTACTACTGCAACTCGTTGAGCGACTGCAATTTTTAAAATAAAATGTTTTTTTTTTCATTTCCAGAATAAAAATATAGAGTGTGACTATATGAACGGTTTTTAAAAAAAACTTACCTTCCTGCCCTAGTGACTATTCCACTACTGCTAACCTCCAATTTCTTATCAGGTTTCTTTGCAGCTTCTGCTGCAGGGTGCTTCTTAGGAGCTACTTTTCCAGTGCTCACTTTCCCCCCTCCTTTCGCTCCAATTATTGGCGTCCCTTTCACGTTCCCAGGTTTTGCAGGAGAAGGTTTACTTGGCTTAGCTTCATTACTATTCACTGCTTTCTTTACGGGAGCAGTTGCGACTACGCCATTCTGAGCTTTCTTTCGTTGCATTCCTACAACAGCGTTGCCTCCCTTATTCTGAGTATTTGTGGTGGGATTAGCCTTAGGGTTAGCTTTCGCAGGTGCTTGTCCACCTTTCTCCTTTTTATTGGCCTTAGCATTTGTGCTTTGGGTGAGAGTCACTAGACCCTCTCCCACTTTCTTTTTCTTCTTTGGCTGCTGTGGAGGAACCTTTTGGGCATGATTGCTGGTGGAGTTTACCGTGGTCAATGAAGACTGGCCCTTTTTGGGAGGAGCGCTGTTGGAAATTGCTGATGGTGGTGGAACACCAGCAGGCTTCTTTTTCTTTTTAACAACTTTCTTCTCCTCTGGCTCAGGTTCTGGTTCATCTTCTTCATCATCACTACTACTACTGCTACTGCTCCCACTACTGCTTCCACTAGAGCTTGATGCACTCCCCTCAGAACTTGTTAATGTGCTCTTTTTAACAGGGATTGAGGGTCTTGTTGTGGTGGAACTGCTGGCTTCTTCTTCATCATCAGTACTGCTTGCAGCACACTTCTTATTAGGAATTTGAGCTGGCTTCTTCTTCGCCTCAACCACGGATTTCTTGTCAGGTTTCGTTTTCGTCATTGTTGTGCCCAGGCGTTAGGAACAGCTCACAGTTTTCTTAGTTAGTAACAATCACATGGATCCCGTTCCAATGAAAATTCGCTGATAGAATTGATAGACCTGGACCAAGTACATTTTTTTGTCTTTGGTTTTGATAAAATCCCCCGTACAAACGTACGCACGTAAATATATGTATTGATATATTGATTGTATGTATATAAATATACACAACAACAGGGAAAATGGACGTGATATAAACTATAGGAACTTATGCATATACGGACGGGCAATAAGTAGTGGGAATATCTCTTTTTACAATGTCTACCTTTATGTGTAGCAAAAGGGAAAAACTTTTTCATATAGAGATCTTTCATGCAACATTCGTGTATACATTGCCTGTGCGAGCGTTCTTTACAATCATACGTACGTACAATGTTGTATTACTACTTCTGACGTATCATGCTAAACTTTTAGTGAAGGAATACTTACTTATTTTATCAACCAAGTCAGAATTCAGAACAGAAGTCAGTCGGACAGAATAGCCTGACTAGGGTTGTCTAGCTTAGCTAGATACAGAAAGCAGAATACGGATACTTACGTGTATTGCACCGCACTGTATCAAAGGGTTTATGGCCATGGCCAATGGTAACACAAAATATCAGTGCCTCTTACTTACTCTTATGTACATGTACATATATCAAATGATTGCATTCGATTCGTACCGAGTACGGAACTCACATAATATACTTATATGCGTCATATACTTTGTTCTACGCTAAATTAGTACATGTGCATAACACACATGTCATGCTCTTCTCCTACTCTTCTATATTCTAAAAAATAAGTACTAAGTGTATGTAAAATCTCGCTCAGGTGCAAGTCCCACCGTTTTGAAATAAAGATTTACACATTTCTTCCGATAAGATTAAAATCGACTGGGTTGAAAAAAATCGTAAAAACCAGTGAATCTAATTGTTCAAATGGATGTTATTTTGGGGTACAAATTAGTTTAACCTAATCTACGATGCCGATATGCCCCGACAGAAAAATACTTCCCACATAAGTTATACATTTTAAATATTGATTTAGACTGGGATTTATTTTGTTTACATAGGTATTATTTCATTCCACGTGTATCAAAGCCTTAACTATATTCTGTGTAAACAGCCAAACCAAACTATAAATGTTAAAAGGCTATTATCATGTCACGTTAACCGATAAAGATATTGGCCCAACAAAATCAGAATTAGTCTCACATTTCATCATAATAACGACCTACGTAATACTAAAACTTGCTTTGTGTAGAAAAATGTTAACAAATTATTGTATTGGATCGTAAATGCAGCGCTTGTTATTATTATTCAAGTTACAAACCGGAATTGAGAACAGAGATAAAACAATAACGATTGTGTTTAATGATAATGGTGCAAGAAAATTAATACTAATAATAATTAGAAATAGTATTCACCACAGCTTATCATTTAATCGTCATCTTGGTCTCCACCCCTAGCATCCCTAGGCTTAGGCCCACCAGCACGTTTAGCCATAATAATTTGGTCTACTTGAAGAATGGTTTTTGCTGCAGTGGATGCATACTCAATGCCCCAAAGTTTGCAATAGTAGAGGTCAAGAATGCGCCGTTCCTTAACGTCGCATATTCCATCGGTATTGTCATCGTCGATGTTGAAGCCTATCGTAGTGTTGCCTTTGTGATGTTCAGCAATCATTTTAGCCAGAACTTCATTTGATTTAAGGCCAGAATTCTCCGAGAATATTTTTACAAATGACTCCAAGGCTGAAGCGTACTTTTTGACCGAGTATTGTTCAAGGCCCTGAAGAGTATCGCCATATTGGTTAAGCTTGGTAGCAAGTTCAATTTCCGTAGCTCCTCCGCCAGGCAGAAGTTTTCCATCCTAAAACATCCATGAATGAATTATCAGAATTTAATATTTTCAATTAGCAGAGCAAATGATGCTAATTTCTTTTTGACACAAGCTGCCAAACTTGACAATAATGAATGGGTGCTTACCCTGGTGATACCCTTAAACGTGTTTACTCCATCATTTATTGCCCTTTCAATATCATCCAAATAGTTATCCGTAGCTCCACGAATAACAATAGTGGACAGCTTGGATTCTCTGCTTCCAATACGGAATGATACGATTGGGGTATCTCCAACCTCGTCGATGTAAACTTCATCAGCATATCCCAAATTTTCAGTAGAAATTGAAGTCTCTAATTTAGGATAAGCGGATGCGTCTGTGGCTTTGCACACTCTTCTTAGATCAAATTTGCTTAGGAGTCTAACTGCCATTAAGTTGTACTTATTCAAGTAATGCAGAGCCATGTCGCCGATTTTGCCTCCGGCAACCACAACCGTGGCTCCCGAGTCGGCAATAGCTTTAATACGCTTCTCCAAAAGAGCCTCCTCTCCTTCGCTGAATTTCATCAATTCTTCAGCCGTGTTGATAAGAACAGTGCCCTAGATGTGACAGTAACACGCAAGATTAAGTAAACTTATAGTAATAATTTAATTGAGTAGTAATTTTAAAATTGAAAATCCAAATACCTTCGTTTCTGTTTGAGTTACATCAAGAGGGCATGTAAAAACAGCAATTTTAGCATCCTTCTGACGAGTAACCGTTCCTTCAATAATTCTCTTGAAAACCAAGCCTTGCACAACATCGGATCTTTGAAGTGAAGATCCCTTTAGTAAAAACAAATTAAGTCGGTCATTGAGAAAATTGAACAACTATTCCAGGTATTTATTACTTAATTTTGGCATTTGCATATTGGAATTACCAAGATTTTGCACACTCTTATGTTGTCAACGTTGAAGGATACCTTTGTTTCCGGAATGATTGAGGCTGTAATTCACGAAAACTCTAGTTTATTTATAAGCTCTTAAATTGCTACGGTATATATGTAAAAGTTTCTAACTTACTGCATGCTTTGGAAATGAGTCTCGCTAGTAGATCTTCGTTTCCTAATTGCTTACTCATTACAGAAGTACGAATGACATCAAAAACCTGCTTGTCGTCTCGAATATCATTTACTTCGGAAACAACTAACGAAGGTAACCACTCCTTCACCTTTTCCAAAGCTAAATCATAGCCTTTAATGATTTCTGGAGGAGTAAGGCCCTATAACATAACAAAATACATATATTAAATATACTTGCGATGACTAGGAAATAGTAAAAAGGCTCCGCATTCCTTTCTGGTACTGCTGTGTCATTATTAATTACCATTTTCAAGAGATCATCCGCAGCTTCCAGGAGCGCAGCACTGAAAAGAATGACGAAATTAGTGCCATCTCCAACTTCCTGCTCCTGCATTTGTGCCGCCAACACCATAATTTTTGCTGCTGGGTGTTCCACCTGCAAACGCATATCATAAATCTCGCTTACTAATTTTATTCATACACAATTACCGACACATTTTTACATCATCACACACAGAAATCCAATCCAACTTACATCCAACTCGTTCATAATTGTAGCTGCATCATTAGTGACAAACAACTTTTCAATATGATTCACAATCATTTTGTTCATGCCACACGGTCCATAAGCCGTTTTCAGCGAGTCGGCAAACTCCTTACAAGCCCGGATATTTCGGTAAACTGCTTCATCAAGCCCGGAAAAATGCTACAACAAATCCAAACAAACAAAAAGCATTGAACATCTTTCATCACTAATTAAACTACCCAAAACCTAAAACTGTTGACTGTCAACCAACATGTTCCACATGATACAAAATATCATCCAAAACTCCTCCAAATCCCGAAAAATCCTTCCAGTTCCACCCAACGGGATATTAACTCTCTCTATAAACTTTTTAATTATTATATAATTGATATAACTTACCCTTGCCCCATCCTTCAACATGGAGGCAAAGCCAGGCGCCTTTGGAACGTGCATAGCCATTTTGAATCCTCAAATTATCAACTACCACTTGGTTCACACTGATCAAAAATATTTCAACTTTAAAAAGTTACACTGGAAAATTAACACCGGGGATTGGGGATTAGCTATATATGTATATAAATATCAATACAACACCACCTCAACTCAACCTTCTTTCTTCACTTCACACAGTTTCACACAAAAAGAGCACGCTGCGCTGACAATTCAATGATTCACACACCGATGCGATCCCATATAATATCCAACCAAACTCATTCCGTCCGCCTCCTACACACACACTTATGAAGAACAAGAAAGAGCATAAAAGGAAGGAGCATGATGATGATATTGATGATGATTTGATGAGGATGGTTTTAGGCTCTCTTCTATGTTCTTCTGGAAGGTTTGCGCTAGACGGTGACGGTGTAGAGATTGCCGCAAAAGGTTTCTCCACTGAATCACTTGGGTGGTCTTGCGGGAAACTTGAATCAAACCTCTCTTATATGGACTACTACTACTACTCTGGACACTCTCATTTGCATATACCTCACTCACTCACCTCGTGTGTGTTTACAATTTTGTTTGATGCACATGTAATATGCACATGCACACGTGCTGCTGGAAAAAGGTGCATATTTTTTGATGTTTTGAATAGTTGAATATTTTTTAGAATAGTTTTTTTTTGTGTTTTGGGTTTGTTTTGTGAGTGTGTTGTGGGAGGAAATTAGAGAAGGAGGGAGGCAACATGGAGGATAATGGTTTTGGCAGTTTTGAAAGGAAAAGGAGTTATGGGGGAGGAGATGCTGGTGGTACTGGTGGTGGTGGAGGTGGTTTTCGGAAACCGGGCGGAAAACGCTCCTTCCTCAAGCAGCAGAAACGGTTCGGGAAGCAGGGGAGATTGGGAAGGGGCTCAAGTGTGGATGATGAGACGTATGCGTATTTTGTGAGGATTTTGGAGTTGTTGACAAAGGACGAGTTTGAAAATGATGAGGATAGAGGTATATTATTATTTCATGGATTTTTAAATGGATGAGAGGAAGATGACAAAAAAAATTGTTTTTGGATTTTTGCAGAGACCTTTGCGGAAAATTCCCTGGGGCTAACGGAAGGCTCGGAAGTACAATTGTCCAGTAATCAGTTGGTGTCAAGGGTTGTTGAAAATATTCTCCCGTTGGCGTCGGAAGACAGCGTTCATCGGTTTTGTGAAGCGTTTACTCCCAGTCTTCGAGTAATTGTGACTGATCCGTTTGCTAGTCATGTTTTGGAGAAATTATTGGTGATTACGTCGTCAGACAAGTGGATTGAAAGTGAGAAGCTTTGTAAGTGGTTTGAGAACACGGCAAAGTTTATACTCAACAACTTTGAAGACTTTACGTTTGATAAGTACGCAAGTTTCGTTATGAAGAAAGTGATGGAGTGTTTGTCTGGTTTTGTGGAGGAGCCGGAACCTCATACAGTCGTGGTGGCGGCCAAGAAACATAATTCGATGGGCAACATTCATGGGAAAAGATTAGAGAATGTGAAAAGAGAAAAAATACTGGTAGATTTCGCGAGAAGATTTGTTGCATGGCCCCAGTATAATGACTTGGTGCAACGGGATAGTACATCACGTTTAATGCAGAATGTTATCCAGACAGTGGCCCGTACTAAATTTTCGGATGATGTGTTAGCCATAATAAGACGGACGGTAGACGCAGTACCTGTGACTCACAGCGATTCAGATAAATCTAATCATATTTTGGAGGTTTGTCTTGGTGCAGCAGACGAGGACCTTTACGGAGTTATATTTGCAAAATATTTCGAAGGTCACCTGGAAAAGTTTGCGGCTTCAAAAATCGATCGGACACTTCAGAAGATTATAGCAACTGCTCCCAATGAAACCTATGTACGTGATAATGCATAATATTTTTAATGGAATTGCAGCCAACTAAGCAGCCATTTGTATTGATTGGCAATATGGGCATAGGTATATTATTTATTAACGAATGGTATTACTTGGGTTTACAGTTTTCCAACATTTTTAATGAAATGTTGCCCAGTTTTGAAAGCTGCGTGCGTGCGGGGAAAATTGGGATTATTCATGCATTAGTCAACCAATGTGTCCAGCTGAAAATACTGCAGAAGGATATGTGGAATTTATTGAAGGATACATGCACAAACATTTCTGAAAATCCGGATGCAGAGAATCTTGTTATAACCCTATTAGCGTTAGGAATCCCGAGGTCGCAAGAATCAAGAGTCGGAGAAGTAACAAGTTCAAATGAGTCAAGAAGAGGAATGTGCTCATATTATGGAGCAACAACAGTTGAATTATTGCTAGATTTTGACAAACCGTCTGGGGTCAGTGGTATTTGAAATCTTATTATTAAAGTATTACTTATCGCGATGTCTTGGAACAATCAAGCAATGTCATTTCATTTTAGGTTCTGAAATGCATGACAGCACTGGAAACCGACAAGTTAATGAAACTAGCTACAGATCCAAAAGGAAGTTTCGTAATAACAAAAGTATTTAAATCAGATAACGTTCCCCAAAAGCAAAAGCAAAAGATCTTCGGCCAGTTAAAGGTAAAAAGAAAAAAATATAAGCAACCAAATTATTGAGTATCCCATTGTTAGCATCATAATAATTTGTATGTCTCTTTGTGCAGGAACTTTCTGTTGAATTGGCCACAACAAAATATGGTTCACGAATAATGGATAGCATATGGTCCTGGGCAGATTTATCTAAAAAATGCGCTATTGTTGAAATACTAAGCCAACGTATACCGCTACTATCATCAAATAAGTTTGGAAATTACTTTGTAAAGAATTATGCTCTACAAAATTTTCAAAGAAATCGCAAGGAGTGGTCTGAGCACATGGCATCAGAAAGCAAGAAAGCGAAAGACCTTCAAAACATTGCTTCAGAACTAGGGATTAAAATTAAATCCGATGATGCAAGCAGCAAGAAAACACTGAAGCGTGCATCAGAACAGATTGAGATTGACACCAGAGATGACAACGTAGAAACGATAATGGCAGAGGCTGATGAAGTTCCAAGGAAGAAGCGTAGTAAAAAATCAAAGAAAAGTAAATCCATTGATACTGAACAAGATGAATAGTTTTGCTTATATACTGTGAGTGAAGTGAGTGTGACTGTGTTTTTACGAAAATGGTGGATTATGAATATTGTGTTAAATTTCCACACTTTGTAATGACGGATCAGATTCAGATATCTCGAAATGTACAAATTCTTCGTTTGTTTTTCGCATTTAAGTATTTTATTATTTTATTAAATATAAATTCGAATAAATCGATAATTTATATGTAACATCGTTTCGAATCAGCACCTTATTCATAGCAAACCTGTTGAACGATCAAAGTCAGGATGGTTAAAATGCAATACGAAAAGCTAGTTAAATACTGTAAAAGCAACAAATTAAACATAATATGCAAATCATGCAAAATACTATGTCTGCTTACGTGCGACAATGCTTCTTGCATACATAATCCATACTTCTTGTAGGAGACACATTTATCATCGGCTTTGTCAAGTTTATCACCTGCACATAAGCAGCAAACAAATACATAATTAATTTACGTCATACGATACATGTGTGTGTGTAAACTTATAGTTAAGTGTATTTACCAAAGTTGGTCTTGCATTCCATGAACTTTGCCAATAGTTTGTCCTCGTATTTTGGGGTAACTCGATCTTTGTAAGTTGCTTTTAGGATATCGTCAGTGACCATGTCATTGTCATCAAGCTAAAGTTATAGGGATTATTAATTCATAATTACCCATCATTCTTAATCTTTGCAACAACAAAATTATGAGTTCTTCCTGCCTGTGCGCAGTATTAAATGTCTCGTACCATTTTATCTGCCTTTAGAATGCATTTCACGGTGCACTAAATCAAAACAAGAGTATTATTAGCACCGAAATAGGACCAATAAAATATAGAAATATAAGCTTTGAAATTTTGATTTAACAAGTAATCCAACCTACTCCCAACTTTTCATACTGCTCTTCTATTGAAGAAACGTTTTGCTTAACGTCTGCATGGCAGTCAATGTAGATCTTATGGGCCTTTTTAAAGTAACGCTTGGCCATTGTCTTGCATTCTTCTGCATCTGCATCCTCACTTCTTACCTTAAATATTTACATATAACCACAATGCGAAAATGAGTTCAAATATAAGATAATTTAGTAATTTAGTTGTATTTAGTAAAAAATCAAGTTAACATTTTGAAGTTTCTTCGTCCAAGTGTTTGCATACCATTATAAATGCTCCTCCAATAATCACGATAACTGCTAGACATTTGATTTTGCTGTCCATGTTTGATGTAAGATATAAGTTAACTTTTCCTAAAAAACGATGAAAAGCTAAATAAAATCCTCTGAAATGATTTGTAGGACTTGCTGAACTAACAATACAACCACAGCTGCACTAAACTATACGTATGACATATAATATGCAAGCGAATGATGAAGAAAAATGCAAATGAAACTCCAGTAAAAACAATTTAACGCTTAAATACTCAGAGTTGTTGTAAGTTGTAATTATTTTATAAAAGCATACACTAAAGATGTAATTATTCATTTCCTATCACATACCCAATACCCTCCCATGAGGTATGGACAAGTGCACACGATTTAGATAATTGGATCACGTTTTTATTTTTGCTAAACGGGGATTACCAGTAGGGAAACAACTTTGGGGTTTTTCGATATTGCCACATCCGAGTCTATCGTAAAAACTCATTCACATTCAGAACCATGGGACGTTTCTGCAGTTTTCTAGCACAGCAAACAACGCGTGTCATCTCCTGTTGTTTCAAAACAATAACCTGATTTAGTGGTTTTTAGGGAATGAATATGATTTGAGTTTTCTTCGACACTCATTTAGGATTCAGCTGTGTTAAATATTCAACAAACGAATTAAGAATGCACTTTTGAACATGCCATTGGCGTGTCACAGGGCATCATATATTTTCTATTGATCAATTTTTTAATTGTAGAGCAATGACTTACTTTACACGGCTGCGTATAATGTAATGCACAATACAGCTAAAAGGGTTGGTATAAGGGTATTACATATATGCTACCCAGTTTCCAACAATGCATCAACCATAATTACTGTGTTTTATTTTTCAACCTTCTGAAATTATCACATTACGAAAAAATTGTGTACAAAATTACTGTCTCACGTTTTTTAGTTAAACTATCGCAGAAGTGACACTGCTTGTACAACGCTACATTATCATCGTGTTGTATTGTAAACCAATGGGGTTATGTCAATGGGCGAAGTAAAACAGAACCTCACGCCCATGCATGCCTTACTCATTACATTTACAGCATGTGTAACTGTTCACTTTCGATGAAACTGTAAAGTTTCCCCATGCGTGGATTAAATATTTCGACGCGACATTCGACAACAGTTAAAAATGCTTTATTCACGTAATCCCGTAACAATTCATTTCTAGTAAATTGGTTGTTTTGATTTCATACAAAATGTACATGAAATAAGAATAACGATTAACATAGATAATAGTGTACATTCAATGCATTCAATTATGGACAGATTATCTCTGCGTCGTCGTTACTTTTCTGTATTGATTGTGAATTTACGCCTCTGAC
>JAANSN010000629.1:0-51164 GCA_036850665.1 Dicranocentrus wangi
CATTCAATGCAAGGCATAGCATATATTTACTAGGAGTAGTGGTCAGTAACTTTAATTCTTGCATACTCTCTTGCATGAACGAACTGGTTCTAGCTATGAAGTCTCGTCCCTAGGGTTCCAGCAAGTCAGGAGGTGTCCACTTGTTTTAAATAAAAGGTAAAAGGTAAGATAGACTCTAAGAGTGTGTGCACCTTCAGTTTCTATAAATGTTGGATTGTACGAAGAAAGTGTTAAAATTGGCAGGCATTTCCCTTCCAACGTCAGTCTTCTGTCGGCTTTTATTTTTTCAATCCATTGAGAATTAGTAGTCACACGAATCGCTTTTTCTAAAAGTATATAACAACGCGGACCAAGAAATAATAGATTTTTAAATCGATTGGATGCTTCCGAACACTTTTTGTTGTGCTTCGCTCAGGTGTTCAGTTTTTTTCAAGTATGCCGAATATTTGTCATACGAAATGAAAGAACAGGTCACATGAGGAGTCTCTTCATACATTCCCAAGTATTTCAGGTGGACACAACTGAATATTATTTTAGGCCCTTGTGTACAATATCCAAGTCAAAAAGGTATAACAGTTTACAGTTTTCCCAAGTCATCCACTCATTTTTTTCAAAGTTAATATGCAATCATGGTGACTTGTGGTCTGGTCTGAATGCCATATATCCCCCGGCTTACAAATGTGTAGAGACATGGGCCTGTAATATGACATGCCTTAATGAAACTCACGCTTACCATTTTCCCGTCATCCTCTCAGCATTTTTATTACGGGTAATGATCAACTACTTGAAAGTAATGCACCCACTTGTATATTCTTTAAATTTCAATAGGATTGCCTCGACGCAGACCTGCCTCCCCAGCTTCCCCTTTTCTTTCTTTGGAATCACACATTTTTATTGCGTTCTCAAGGGGTATATGGATGTATGTATATCTTAACGTATCATAGCAAGGTTTGATAGTAACAACTCATTTTGATTGTTCCTACGCGTTCATTCTTTCTTCTTGAATGGTTGTACTGTTTTTTCAATGGGGCATATCTCTTGGATTTCATAGTGATCAGTGAGAATAAAAGAGATTGTATCAGTGTTTAAAAACAGTCACGGAGAATGAGAGAAAGCCTTAGAATATATGTGAGCGAAAGGTAAAGAAACTGGATGATTCAGCAAAAATTGCCGTACAATGTCCGTGCCTACTGCTCCGCATGACTACACTTGTATATCATCATCATCAGTTACGAATAATAGCTTTTCTTGTCTCTATTTTACCCTTCACAAGAAAAATTATTACATGAGCTTGAGCATCACTTAGAGACAGCAAGGCGTTATTGAAGTAAATTTAGTAATAGACAAGGAAAACAGTATAAATGCTGCAAGTAAATAGGTGTTTCGGTATGAAGGAAAACGATCGAATGTGAGGAAGCCAAAAACGGTCGTTTGGTTCTTTTTTTCTTACTGACGGTTTTACCAGTGCCATTTCATGACAGAGATACCATAGAAAAATTTGTTCAGCTTCTGTGATCTACTCGGGTTCCCTCTATCAAAAGCATGCAGTTTTGCAGGTAAAAGTTATATATCTAAATACGTATTGAAAGTATACCCCCTCTTCTTAGGATTCTTCTACTGAGCCACACCACTTGAGTGAGAATATCAGGAAAACGATACAAATATTATTATCATGGTGGTAAATATGAGCAGCGTAGTTGCCCACTTGAAAAAGAAAGAAATGCTACGCCTCTTGTGCTTGTTTATAAACAAATAATATCCGTAACGTTTTTCTCATCCTTCCCATAAAGTACCCAGTTATTTGGGTATTCAAATCTAAAAGTGCTCTTTTCCTTTTGAAATTGTTCACGAACAAATATAGAAAAAAAACTCCACGTTTTTTGTACAGAAAAGATCATCGACATGAGTGAAAATGATATGATGACGAGATGAGATGTGGTCATGCATCTCTTTTTATTCACCTCTTGAAATCAACCCCCCAAGGTTGATTTGTACACTGAACCCTAAACCAAGTACGTATCCCTCGTCAAAAGGAAATATTTTTGACGTTCCTTCACACAATCATTGAATACATGCTTCATTCACATTTTGTTCTGAAAGTGAATGCCCACTCACTTGTGTGTGTATGTGCGCTATTGCTTCTTGAAAAAATGCTCCAAAATGCATAACGGAACTCGACGGGAGCTTAACCTTTTGACACTCAATTTGTCTCCTATTGTTTCCCACCTTTGTTGAGCATGTTAGAAATCGAAACATGATGCGATGGACGCAGTAGACAAGATGGAATCATAACATTCCCAGTTGCATATATCATGTCAGTTACTCACCGTTCCACCACCTCTTCCTGGAGAATGCAACATGACTTGACTGACATGGAAGCACTCAAGAAGGTGTTGTCCGATAATGACAAATCAGAAATTGATCTAATCAAGATCAAAGTATATTGATTTTTACAGCCCAGACAGAATACATATTTACACGGCACGAGATCCAATTGCTTGACATTAAATAATACAGAAATCAAAATAAAATACTCGTTTCTCAAAGATCAATTAGGAACAATGGAAATGGAAGGCGAGAGGCTTAAAGGATTTTCATGTGGTTGGCAACTCAAGTCAAAGAAAATTTTCTAGATTTATTGATAGTAATCAACTATATTTTTTGTTCAATAATCTTGTAATTGCTGTAGTCAAAATTGTATCAAAATAATGCTCACACAATGGAAGAAACTTTATATTATCAACTTTGAAAGTCACTGTGTAACAAAAACAGTGTGTATTACATGATTATCATTTTTGAGCAACAATAGGACAGCATCACGCAGTATAATGTACAAGACGTGTTAAATCTAATCAATCACAAAAATCAACAACGGACGATGACTGTAAAGTGCTGCATCCCCTTGTGGGGCATGGGCATGCATGCCTTGCCATGCTCTTATACAAGACGTAAATGACACTCCACTCCCTTGTCATTACACAGCATTATGCCCTGCACTTAATATGTGTATCAATGGGATCAAGATGGATCCATGTGATTATCAAGGATTAAATGGCTTAAAAATAGATGAATCGGGATGATTGTTGATTCCCTAACTGAACTGAAGGTATCCGTGGATAAAGCATGTATATTATATGCTAGTGTATACATAATGAGATTTTAAGTGATATATACGAGTAATACGTGTATGTACTTTTTTGTGGTATTTTTGGAATGGGAAGTAATAATTTTATTTGGGTGTCAAGATCATAATCCACATTCTTGACCAATTAATACTAATACATTGCATAAGACCCTGACTGTTTGTAAATGCTCTGGAGTCCTGATTGAAATCATATTGATTTTAAATGCTTTTTTACCCGTAAATTTTGTGAAAAACTGCGTCTGTCTTACCTTGAGTTGAGAGTTATTGTTGTTACACGTATCGTTTTCCTTGTATCTTAAATACGTACGATACTTTAAAGAGTACATCAGCACTTTAAGAAAATGTATGACTTTATAAAGTTCCAATTCAACTGTTGCAAAGCCACTTTCACTGATCTCCTCACACTGCCCCAAATGTCTGCAGCTATCATATATACGAGCCTGGAGGAGCACGATATTGATTCTTATGTTCTACAGCAAATTACAAAAATGTAGTCCGATTTTAGTCCGACTATTTTTTACATTCACATTTATCTTTGAAACTTGCACAAATTCGATGTAGGTAACCAGTTCCAATGTCCCGAAATTTTTGGAAACCATTAGTCAACCCTAAATCCAGCCAGACAACTTTTATCAGGAAGTATTTGTATTCAGCAGCTCCGTTGATCCTTGAAGCGTCTAATTTTTTCAAACACGTGACAACAATAGTTTTTTAATTGAATCCACTGGATTTCGCGACATGAAAACTTTGACACAATACTCCACTCCAGTTCCACGTTGCAGCTTCCGAGATTGATATAGCTTTGCACTGCACTTCTTCCAGTGATGATGATGACGATGATGATATTATTATGCCTAATCGCCTTAGCCAACTTTTTTTTAAATCAGAAGAGATAAAACACAATAAACTCACCTAAGCTGACAAAAATCTACTCTTGAATGCAGGCAGAGATAAAACAAGTCTTAAGCCTGTTACAGAGAGGCTTAGATCTTCTCAAGCCCGTATTAAATGAGACGACGAGAAAGAATCGGATGTGTAGCAGGCAGCATAAGCAATACTAATATTTAGTAGTTTGGTGAATGATAGCGTGTGTGTGCCTTGAGTCTACTAATAGCAACACACTGTATCCGTTTGTAATAATAAAAAACAGCTAGTGTTCAACTTAAACTTGGTTTTTTTCCACACGGACTGGAACGGTCCTAAAAACCGTAAATAGCTCGGTCTAACTTGACTTTGCTCTTACTCCCTAAAAAAGAAGTCTCCGGTACACTCTCCACATACGATCCATCCACGGGAACGGGTAAATGTACATGGTGTTGTGTTTTTCACGTAAAAAAGAAGGCTAGGGAAGATTGATCCCTTTCCAACAATCCCTTTGCTCACTGCTTACTTTCTAAGGATGTGCCTGTATATGTTCTCTGCATTATGTATATGACGGTATAAAAATGGGATGCTCAAATGTGAACACTTTTTACTGATAGAGTGGCAAACTCTCCTCGGCAAAGAGTCATCACTCCGTAGTCATTCGGTTATTCGGCCTGGGATTCTCTTCCCCATCACCACTACAACCACTGCGATGGTAATATTCACGGTGTGAGAAGAGAGAGAGAGAGAGAGAGCACCCGTAAACCAAAATATTCGAACTAGAGTGAACTAACCGTGTAGTCAGCTTGTGCGTTAGGTAGGAACCTGAATGTGTGTTGTATCTATGTGAAGTAACGACAATGTAGTAGTTGTGGACGATGACAATGTTCTCGAATAGCTTTGTACACGGCCGGCTTATAACAGAATTTTGTTATATGTGTGTAAATATATAAATATGAGTGGCCACACTTATACTCAGGCACTGTTTTTCGTTTCTAGTCGTTTTTCAGGGCTTTCAGCTCCCAACCTTCTGTAGTTAGTGACGGTGGTGAGGATGGGGAAGTGTGCTGTTCATGAATAAGCTATAATGTTAGTAGATATAATATACCAGCTTTCGCGTAGATATATCCAATGCATATAAGCTCAACGAAAAATTCTTGTACATGATGAACTCACATTACATCTTATTGTTGTAGCAAATGCCTAAATGGTGAATGTTGGAAATGTAACAAAAAACGAAAATTCATAATCCATTATGCTTACAAAGTTGGAGTAAAAAATGTGAATTTTGATTTTACCTGTAGTGTCTTCACATATAGGTAGGTATAAGATTTTAATATCGTATTATTATTGCTGCTGAAATTGTGTGTGCACTGTGTACGTACACAGTGTACACATATTATTTAAGTATTATTAAATAGTTCATTCCTTGCGGTAAACTAGGGATAATTACATGTGTAAATGAATTGGGTGTAAATCTGTGCGAGTAAATTTATTTAATCTAATTAACGTACAAGAACTGCTACCCATTGTTAACAACAACTTATACTGGATTACCCAGCCAAGAATTAATTCGATTTAGCCAAGATTACACTGATGTTTTTGCGAGTATGAGACCAGAGTTTTTCTGCTTGTAAAGGCAACGTGTGATGATGCACAAGTTGCAGTGTGATATCCGCTGAAATGCATGATTTTCTGATAAGACTGTAGTACGAAGAGTATGAAGCGTGTTGATGCAGAAACCCTGAACAAGTTACGTACATTCAATGATCAAAGTTGGCAAGTTTGCTGCAATATATAGCACTGACTTTTGCTCTTTCAAACTGCCAATTTTAAAGTTTTTTTTTTGTATTGTAAATTACTACTATTTATGAAAATATTTGAAAATACACGGGAATTGTACGTGCGTAATGGTATAGTTAATGCGAAACGGCGAGATAAAATTGACAGTAGTTGGACTACTGTGTGATTGTCATTTTTAAAAAATAAAATGGCAGCTATTGCAGGAGAAAGTCCCTTTTTCGGCTTTTCGCTTGATTCGATTCCAGCAATACTTCCATGCTATAAATCTCAAACAATCAACAATAAAATAGTAACATTTATAATTGTCAGTAGACAATGGAGCATCAAGCAAACTTCACATCCCTCATATACCAGGACCAGAGTGTGCTACAACAGATGTGAATACTTTCCTGTAGCCATATATATACTTATCAAAAACGATAAGTGTAGGTAGAAATATAACACAATAGGTATGTATAAGCATGAAGTTACAAACGATGTGAAATGTGAACAACCACATAGCCCATGTGCACACTCTGCTGGTATACGTTATACCGTTGTGATCATAGTGTGGCAACAAATTTTTACTCATGCACAGAGCATAGACATTCTGACAATGAGAAAAGGAGCGATAAATGTACATGTTACGTGATGCCTCCTCCTTGGCAGTAACAAGAGCCTAGCCTACTGTAGAAATAAGCACGAAGCTGATTAGGCCTTGGTTGGGCTCACTCCAACCAGTCCTGAGTGGAAACGACGCCCTCCGCCTCCATGGCTGACTGGGGTGGCTGCGAGATTGCGCTACACAATCTGCCCCTCTCGGTTCACTTCTCAACAACTTCTCTCGTTTTTCCTTTTCTCGTCAGTCGAGTTTTCAAGATCAGCGGGATGCCACTAGCTCATGAGAGAGACATGAATATTTTCTAGCCTGCCTGGTGGTGGTAGTGGTGGTGTTGTTAGCTCCGTATAAAAAATTAAGTTGAGGAATGGACATATTACTCTCCTCGTTTCCCCTAGCTCGCGAGCGAGAAGTGAATAGATGTAGTCGCTAGATATGTACTAACTTTTTGAATGATCCCATATCTCAAATTGTGACAGCTCCGCACAGCAACCATGAAGCGACAGTTGCCTTTTTATCTGCGATATAATGCTCCTTCCCTGCCTGCCACCACTGCTACCAAACCAACCCCTTTCACATCTGCATTGCCTGAACACACTCGTCTTGTTACACAATTGCCACTCTCTGCATTGCGTGTTTATGAATATTAGATGAGATCTGCCATTCCAACCAAAAGTTGATATAAAAAAATTGGACGGTGTCAACTAAACAGCTTAGCTACAAAAATGAAATATTTCATCGTTGACTCCACTCGCCGTTCTTTCCTCTTTTCAAAAATGATTTAATACAGAGTGAAGAAAAACTTGATATTTTATATTTGACTGAAATGGAATGCACGAGCATTTTACGCATTTATATACTCACTACTACATATTACGATATCTCATACGTAAAAAATGCTTTAAAAAAATAGGTAATGGAATTCACTAAAAATATTTTTAAAAATCCACAAAGTATAATACAACATCCTCATCATTAATTACGTAACAAATGAATTCTTCAACGTGTCAGCGTAAAATAGCTTTAACGCCAAAGTAATCACAATTCTCTGATCTAATAATCCAATAACACTCTCAATACCCCAAAGTCACTCTTGTTTAGTTTCTCTGTACACCCATGAAACGCAATTTTTATCTCGTCAACTTGTCGACCTTAGCAAAAAAAAGCTCCAAATCCGCAAACAAAAAGGGAATGTACGTATAACTGTTTATTTAAACTATGAGCCGACGTTTTGGTATGGCCTTATGTACGTACGCAACGTATGTATTTAATACTTTTCGCGTGCCAAATTGACATTGCACTTATGCTCACTCATCCCTGTCCACTAATCAGGCTTAACTCCTAGAAGCTATTTACCAGTGTACTTACGCACTTCACTACTTGTTACTCCCGTTCCTCGACTCAACTTTTTAATTCATGAAATGAAATTCCATTATTCGACATAGCCCACATAGGAACCATCCACAATTTTTTTACACCAAAAGCTGGTATAAATAGCAGTATCACAGGTAAGTATCAGCGTGACACGATACGATCACTGTTGATCCCTTTAAAAATTGAATGAATGAGTGAGTAAGCGAACGTATGTTGGAATAAAAGCCTAATCCTGATTATCCTCATACCTGAAAAACGCTTACAAGGTATAAAAGTAGTATTAGTAGTGAGTTCACTGATAAAATAAGTAGCTTCTCAGCTCATCCTTCTTCCTAAAACTTTAAATGCGTACATACATAACTATTCACTATACAGTTTGCTTTGTACTACACTACGCTATCACCAAAATTTCCATATCCCGATCTACAGACAAGACTAGAAGGAAGAGGACCCGAAAGAGCGAGTGCATAATAAGAAGGAGCGATAAAAGAATAAAGAATTACAGGCTCATTGTCATGCATTCATAAGACTTACTTAAACCGAAAAGCCCGTGTCGCTTCTCTCATGTTCTACATTTTGACTGTGCTCCTATCCGTCTATTCCCTTTTATATTGGAATTATTTTCGTCACTTTTACTCAACTACGCATGAACACTGCTACTGCTCTCACCGCAGAATTGATCCATCTCATCCCCAACAATCCAATATTGTAACAACATTATTAGTATTATTATGCAGTCGCTTTTAATGGTTTTGCCGACTATACAATTCGCGTAGGCACATATCATCCAACCTTGTCTATATGATTTCGAGTGTTTATAGTGGATTGTAGTGTGCTGGGAGAATAATGTGATGACAATAAAAGCAAGTCAATAACTTAAGACTCTTATGGATGCTTAGCCTATTATGACATTACTACTTAAGTAGACTAGTCTGCGACTACAACTTGCCAAAAATCCTAACCAAACAATCAAACCTAAGTTGAGGATGAGTGAGCTTATACCTTCCCCAGTACACAGTGGCGGCGCGGCGGTTTTAATACACGCCGGACTTATTGACTAAAGGCTGACCTAGAACTTCATAAATATTATGGGATTTAGTAGAATTATATACGTCTACTTAATTTTGCACCTGATATTTGCAATCTTTATTGGTTCCGATGGGATTCCTTTCTGCGCATAGGCGTCCGTCCATTGGTTTTTAGTTAAAAATTGAAACAGCAGATTGAGAAACAAACAAAAAAAACTTTGATACTGATTCGCCCATGAGTGACGATGACGGTAAGACGGTGATGATGACAATGATGCCACTTCAACCTGTTGTAAGTCACATCTAATACGAAGATTTTTGGCTTAAGGGACGCAATACATGGGAAAAAGCCGAAGTCAAAGCAGGCTTTACTTTTTTTCTAATGCTCCTAAACGGCTCTAATATTTTCTTTCAGGGGAAATACTCACTTTATATACTAAATGTATATACTCTCAATGAATAATTTTTTTCTGGAAGACTAACTTAAGTACACAAAAACGTTACGTACGTACAAATGCTAGTAAGAATAGCACTTAGAAATATTATATAAACTTGTTGATGTCGTTGATGATCCTTGTAGGAAGGAGTGTGTATATATAGAGGGAATCTATCTTCATAATTCGTATTTACACATGAAAATCCTCTCAAGTCATATTATTACACAAGATCTATCTTATTATTGTCAGCTTCCGTTTGTTTGATGATGATTTTTTCACAAGTTTTTTTTCACTACCTTTCAACCTTCTGCCACCATGGGTTTACAAATATTTAGTCGGGGAGCGAGCAAATATGAGCGGAGGCGCGGTGGGAGAGGTATAGTTAAGAGGCATTATATAAATGTATAATCAGTAACAGTTCATTTTTCGCTATTTATTAGGATTGCAAAAACACTAACTAGTAGAGCAGAGGAAAAGTCAGTGTTTATGTTGACTATAGAGGACCACGTAAGGATATATGTTTTAGGTGTAGTACTCTGATTACAATGTCATATATCGTAAGCTCAAAGCTTATTTTTTGCTGAGTCTTTTTCAGCTTTTGGCTTCTTTTCTGCACCCTTTTTTCCGTTACTCTTGTACAAATACCGTTTTACTAGATACATCATGGAATGATGAGGATGATGATGATGATGATGATGACGATGGTATTATTTAGGTTACTCTAGGCACACGGCAAAGGCTCTACTTTGTATTAAGCGAAGCCTATTTGTTAGCAAAAAAGGAAGGAAGGAAGCAACAAGCCAAAGATCGGATTTTTTCCTCTGTTCTGCAAAAAATGTAAAGCTTTGGAAAAGCGGCTTAAGGTTTTTTTTATATTTTTTTCTGTTCCTTTGAAAATAAAACCTTTTTTGCTTTTGATCATTCCAAGGAGGAGAGATGGGGATGATGAGGATAGTCTGGTTGTTGATGATGGAGAATAATAGGCTCAAAGTCTTGTGTTTTTGTTTATTGTTACCTTTTTTCCTCTTCATGATGAAATGAGATTTGGAGGAGGAAAACAAGTTTTGGATATCAATCCAGGGAATGATTTTGAGTGTTCCTTAATTACAGAGTTTCAAAGGGAGTTTCAGGTAAGGTAACTGATATGTAAACAATCATCTCAAGACTTTCCTCCTCGCATCTCAGGAATAATTGGTTGGTTCAATTTACGTTCAATCACTAAAACACTTATGAGTATATAGTATATTACGCCGTGCCAATAATTGGATATATGGAAATGATGATTGGAGAGATGAAACTTAAGCATTAGCAAGTCAGCTTTAATAGTTCTCAGCGCTATCCAATTAGTGATATAAAAACACGGGCTTCGGGATGTCAACTGGTACTGTATAAAAAATGACGTGGAAATTGTGAATTTTGAAGGCTCAGGTATGCTCTATCTGACTACATCGCAATAAAACGCGTAGTCGTATTTTGTCATACTGTTATTGAATGTTGGAGTCTACTTGAGGTATGTAAGCTTTTTTATGCGTGGTGATTGGCGACAAACACGAGGATGATGCTTAATAATAAACTGCCTGAAACCAGCTTGATTGTTGTGTAGATTCTAATAACTTACAGGGTTTAGCGTTGTCCTTAATATCTGGACGTTGACTTTTTTCTCGATCCTATGGCCAACCTTCATTGAATGTACATTTGACAACGAAATTTTTCCTCACCACGTCAATGCGTCATACCCCTTTCTTGGTCCACCATTACAGTTATTATTATTACCACATCCAATTGTACTATAATCTCTTAATTAATGCGTAATTAATTCAGTCGTAAGTCAAGATTTGGAGTGGCACTTTTTCTAGTGCTGCTGTCAAGTCACGGTTTGTGCCGTGCCATGAGCATAAAATTTAAATAAAAGGAAGGAATGAAGAAAAGTACTACCTGTGTGCCATTAAAGCAAATGTATCTTTTTGGCAGCAACATCTTCGGCTTGACACATCATGAATGATTTTTATTAATGTTGGTCCCACCATTATTATTATTGTGTGTATTATCTTTTGAGAAAAAAGATTTGTGAATGATGCACAAGCGTGCAAGGGAGCGCGGCCAATGGCCATTTTGAATGTGCTGTAAAATAGGCGATTAAGGCTCTCCTTCTTCATATCTCTTTTTTATCCATTACTTCCACAATGGCCATTATTCTGATATTTCTCCTTTTCTTAATGGTCATGCAGCAGAGGCAATCCTACGTGATTGTAGTTGTGCATTTGGTACTATTCCAACTAAAAAATATTCTTTTTAATGTCTTGATGTAAGATGTAATGGACCTACAATGTGTGGTTGTGGTGGTGCAACATCCGGAAGATGCTTTTGTTGTCTGCTGAGCACACAATTTACCTGCGATGCAGAAGGGGAAAATTGTTTAGGGGTAGCCAAGTTATAAACCACACGTTTGTAGGGATTGTTAGCAGAGAAATTAAATTACAGGGATAAAGTAAAGTGTCAAGATATTGAGTAAAAATAATACAAAAAATTGAATATAATTACAACATTTTCAGCTTTAAATTATCCACAGCTGACAAGAAAATAGGAGATTAGAGCCTCACTCGGGTTTGCTCATTTGTTTGGCTGTGATTTTAATGTAAATTTTACGTTGTTGTTCCGTATGGTACCTTGTATTTAGAAAGAATGATTTTCAAATGCCCCTTTCCCAACAGGTAAAAAAAAGGATTAAAAACGCGTTCGGGCGGATGGTGACAACTTGTTGGGAAATGTGGAATGAGTCAAACTTATTTTTCAACTTTTTTTTCAAATTATCCGAAACTTTTAAGCTTTTAATGGTTGAGCGTGGAAAATTATAGCACGTAATTGTAGTTGTAAAAAAGGCATCCTATCCCTGAAACTGAATTACCCCCATACGCCTTCTTGAGTAAATGATATGGAGGAAGAAAGTAAAATAAGCTCATATTGATGAGCGCTTGAAGATGTTGAACGCATTTTTAGAGTGATGTGAAAGATGTTGTCACATGACATGACTGATTCTATTAATTTGCTAAAAACACAGTCCCTCTCTACATCCTTTCAAGGTCAGGAATAGAATTACGAAAAGCAAATTTAATTTGTCTGGCTGGATATAAGTATTCCACGGTGTGGCTAATGCTCTCAAAGCGATACACCCCTCTGGATTGTTGTTGTGATATCATTCCACCCCTCATACGTACCTTCCTAATTATCAAAATCAAATCCTTTCATCATCGTACATATGGTACCATAAATATTCCTAATCCGTTTTGATCCTCTGCATTTATATCCTTTCCTATCAATGTGATTATTTATTGCAATTATCACATCTTCATGATGGGACGAGAGTCTTGAAAACAACATATTATTCAAAACTGCCTTGCTTGCTGTGACTGGCTGGTGTGGCATATAATAAATGACTCACTCATATTCTGTAGTGGAATAATAATATATTTTTCGAAATGAACAGATAGTAGCAGTGGTAAAGAGTGTTTTGTATTTATAAGTGTAATATCCAGTATTGTGATGAAAACTACGAGGAAAAGGTGAGCTTTTTTTACGTGGAGAGCACCACACCAACCAGGTGAAGAAGATAACCATCATGTCATCTCGTTCCACATCAAAACACAACCAGGACAAAATTTGCTACACCAGATTTTCATTTTTGATAATTACCCTGATGTTACATGTTACGTATGCTGTGATCAAACAGAAATCAAAGGGTTTTCGGTTTCGCTGGATTTGAACAACTGGCAAATAACTAGAATCAGAATGTTTTGGTGGATACATCTGTATGATTTGGTAATGGTAATGTAAGCAATCAACTTGGAAAGCACGAAGATCAGTGGAACCGAACCCCCACACATCATGTTACCTCGTGGCACGGCACAAGCTAGGAGTAGGAGCTATATCGCACATCTGTGCTACCCACCTGTGCAGCTGTAGCTTCTGGCAGAATATTCATCCAGAGCGTTTTTAAATATGAGTATGAAAATTATACCAATCATTTTCGTGGCTTGTGTGATGATACGAACGATACGGTGACAACGAATGTGAGGGTGATGAGGTGATGTGATGAAGAGATCAAACGTTGCCAGAAGCAAAAACATCACCATTAAATTATGGTGTAGTGGCTTCGGATGAAGATGACACACTATAATTATATGTCATGGTGTATAACAAGAGAAACAATGCTGTGATACGCAACAAGTTTTATAGCCTCTTTAACTAAAAACGATTTGACCATTAAAAACGAAGAGAAAGTTATTTTGTCAATCACACAATTCCCCTTAATGAGCGTCATAACATGCAGATTGTGCAAAAAACTACGTCGGATAAACTTTCTCTTCGTTAGACTACCATTTAGTGAGCAGTGTGAACGCGCTCCCAAGCAAATTCTTAGATTTTTCCTATATATTATATCCAGCTTTCTTAAGATAGTGTAGATGCAGATGGAGGCGTGTCTCAATGCAAAATGGGGCATCGTTGGATTACACTGGTGCAACCTGCTGCTTCGCAATTCACCTTTTTATCGACATCCCGAGCTTATTCATTAATCATCATGGTATTGCTATCGGTAAAATAAAATCCGCCAATTGAATTCCCTCTGCTTGTCAGTAATCACGTCAACCCCGAACGAAACCCAACCTTTAAGTTAATGGTCAATCAGGGAGGACAAGGAGCCAGAGATTTTGTGAGCGGATTAGGTTGATTTTCGCTAGAGATAAGTCATTTTGCATCGTCATCATCATCATTATTATAACCATCATCATCAATCCAGATTTCCCCGCAATGGCTCGACAGGGAAGGGGTGAGGAAGCTAGTTAGCAAAACAGATGAATAGGACACTCTCTCACGGATTGTTTTTCATTGTACAACTTGTGCACCTTGTCATTATGCTACAGTTTTCTATTTTTAAATGTACCTCTAGAATAGATGATTTGAGATGCTTGTCTTGTTACACAATCCGACAAAAATATACAGGAGCATTGAAACGTTCAAAAGGGACAGTTGTATGGTGGATGGCGAGTGGTGGGCTCATTGTTGAAAAAACGAAAATTATTTTTATGACATAGTTCCGCCTGACAATTTAGAGGGATGCTGTGATGGTAGCTCGTGCTTTGAAGATTACCGTCTTTTCACAGACCGTCACTATGACTTGCTGTCTTGATGAAGAAGACGAAACCTGACTTGCGTCATGCATTCAAAAACTGTATTTATTTTTGTATTCTTCCTCCCTCCTCATTACTGTTTCAATCTGACAGGTCCCACTCACCCCGCACAATAAAAATGCAGATAAAATACCGGGTTTACATTTTGCTTGTGAATTTGTGAACCAGTGCAACGAGTTGATACATGATGATGTGATGTGCTTTTACCGCGGCGGGTTATAGGTATACGACGGAAAAGCACAGAATCAGATTACCTAGTTGTACAAAGGCCGTGATGCTGCTTCTGTAATTGTATTGCTGGAAAGTATTTTTGTCAAGGCAGACGTCGGACGTCATCGGATACCCTGAAAATAAACTAAAATTCAATTCACTCTAGGCGGATTACAGCTTGCTTCCCTCTGAATATCTTGAATCCCCTTCGTTTTGGTGTATACGGTACGAGAGGATATCGGTAGAAGATATTTTGAGCAACCACCCTCAAAATCATCAGGTTGCAGTTTCGGTAGGGAATTCCAATTGGATGCAAACTAATTTGTGACTTGATCGGAAAGTACGGCTAAAGTTCGTCACGTGTCAGGGCGTGTGTCCTGGCTTAGCGGGGAGAGTAGAAGGGTCTTCGACATAAACTGTCACTTTTACTACTACGTGCATCATTAAAATCTCATGCATTTTCATTTCCAGTTTCAATGTTTACACAGATATCCACTCCCAATTGGAAAACCACAAAGTGTACATTTCTCCTAAATTAGCCACATGCTAACAAAAAGGAATAACTCCGATTGCTTTTACGTTTTATTATTACATGTGCGTGTTACCGCTGTAAAAATCAAGTGTGCTCTTCAAAGTCCGCCGTGCCGTGCCTTATACCACTGGCCGCTGCCATAAAAGAAACAAAAAAGCAACAGCGGAATCAAAAGGATGTTTACCCAGATTAATGTTGAATCCGCCGTGTGTGCTGCAGCTTTTGGTTGCTACATCCAAAAACAAAAGGTCGATGATGGTGCGGTGGGCACGACGGTCCGGATTTTGAAGAGAGACTGTGTGGATCTTTTGATTTTTATGGGGATAATGTTCAGTCGAATATTATTGGCACGGTGCATGCCTAACCTGTCATGAATTTAATCAGTTTAATCAATCATAAACAAGTGGCTCTCGCGGCTACTTTTTGGCTAACTGCTTTCTGTCTAAATGAAAATTCTATCCTAAACTTGAGCTTACTCTCTCACATTATACACTACTGCACGCATTTTTGAATTTTCAGAAACTGAAATTGCTTACAAATACTGAAATCTCTCTTCAGCCTGAAATGATATTAAATTACTGTTTGCATTCGGATTGAACATGGTTTTAATAATGTTTTACACACAAGCTCAATGTTGTGTAAAACCGGCAAATACTGCTTATTTTGACCATTTTGAAGTTCATGCATTCTGAGCAATATGAGCAATCATACATTTAATGAATGTTTACTACATTTTTTTTACTAAATCATGAATCAAAAGTAGGAATATTTTGATTCCTAAGAATACAAGTTTCATTCCACAGGCATGATCAACTTTATTATTGTAAATAAAAATAGGCAACTACAACGAACGGAAAAACGCATTTTAAAAGGCTTGGACGTTTTCTTCCTCCATTCATGTAGAAGGTTTCCTTAAATAATTTGTTACATAATACAAAGAAACATATTTTCTTTAGAAAGTATCCTTTATCTGCAGGCTTCTACACTACGGTTGTCTGCTTAAATCAAGAAAAGACGGTATGCTCGCCATCTGAATTCCCACAAGTCTTATCCCCTCCCAAAGAAAATGATCGAATCGGGCAGGTTGTTCCTTAAAGACGCTCTGGGCTTTTTCCTTAAATGCCTCTTTCGTGGATGAATAACTCCGCCATTTTAAAAATCAGTTTGTATTAAATATGAATGCTTTTTAAAAAAGGGGAAAAAGTTCAGTGAGCAAGTTTCCTGGTGGGCGAGAATCTAAATGGTTGAAGTTAAAATGGGTCTACTCAGGAAAAAGATATACGAGCAATATCAATTTGATTCTCTTTTCTTTTCCATCAAAGGCTGGGTTTTCTGATTGTCCGCTAGATTTCATATTACATGATACACTTTAGAAAAAGGCACAGGAAGAAGGTAACACGGTTCAATGGTGTGTTTTGTGTAACAAATTTTTAAACGGGAAAAATGAGAGTAATAAATTTCACTTTATCCAACAACTGAAATTTATCCGTCATTTTTCAATTCAGATTCAAAAACACAACAAGCAGGCTATTGTCACTTGGAATATAACAAAGGTATCGCACTGCACACAGCACACACTACTTTTGAAACTAGCGTGTACTCTTTTTTCGAGGCTGATGGTAATAATTTTATTTGGTTTTCATTTGTCATCCCAATTTTATTTCCCTTCTATTTTTATCCTTTCCTCCTTTACTCGCATCGCAAGAGCAGCCAAAGATGATGTCGCATCGGAACAGCAGGTTTTTTCCCATGATATAAGAGCTTTGACGCAAGAGAGTAAAGAAGAGAGAGAGAGAAAAAAAGAAATTGTATGAGTTTTTTCTCCTCTCTTCCTCGAATAAAAATGACAATGAAAGATACAATCCCACCGTTTACATACACAATTTCGCTTTGACTGCTGATGGTTGATTTTGCTCGGATAGAGATTTTCTTAAGACATGTTTTTAATGTAATGAAAAAAGCTCAAGGGAAGGAGCGAAGGGGACAGAAAATATCTTCACGATTTTTTTCTCTCTTCTTTTTTTGACGTAATTTGTAATATCAAACCACATAAAAAATTATATCCTTTTTTCTCTTTCAATTTGAAGATGAGCTCCTGGTGTGAGTCGTGTGTTACCCAGGAAGAGATGAAGATGAGAACAAGTTGCACTTTACCATATAGCCTATATGCCCACGAGATAACTGTTGAGCTGGGAATGTGGAGTTAAAAAAAGGGGATATTGATGGAAGGAAGAAAACTTGGGATGGATTTTGATGTGATGATGTGGTGGTGTTGAGTAATATCTTTTCTTGGCTCGGTTACCATTACTTTTATTGCATTGTCACTTTTTATGCTCCAACAAATTTTACGTAGTGCTGCGGACTGTAGAGCAATGATAATAAGGATGGGTTTATAGTTTGTTTACTTTTTTGTGACATCGCTTTTTTCTCCCAGAAATAAGATGCTCGAGACAGTTTGAGGGGAAAGATGTGTTCATTGAGGAAGTTATAATTCCGTGGTCTGACTGCACCTCAGCGGAAGTGTTGCTGAAAGGAAGGCGTTCACACCTGTGTACCATATTTCATGGGAACCCTATGACGAGGAGATGAAGTATTTGAATCATACAAGATTTGCAATATAAATATGTGTGGGAAAAGTTACGTAGATGCCTGTAGGTTAAGCTTAGTGAAGGAAAATGGCTTTGGGGCTGGTGTACAACATATATCTCAATTATTATGCTACGGAATAACAATGTGACTGAAAGCAATTTATTTGGCTCAGTTTTTGGGTACATTCCTACCAGATTTTTTCCCCGAAAATTAGGTAAGTCGATTGACCATATATTTGCAATATCTTTCACACTTTTTGAGACTTTTGATGGAGTGCGCATAAAGTTCTAACGATACATTTCCAGTACATTACCATTCGTATATTTATTTTTTACCTTCACACTGTTTACCTTTACGCACATTACATCCACATTTTATCAGTCATAGATCGGAGTTCACTCTGGGGTATGATTTGCACCCATTCAAACAATTTTCATTGAATCTCCACTCTGTCAAAATGAGCCCCAAAAGACTCCCCACAGAACGGGCTGAAATTTGGCCTGCTGAATCGAAACGCTATTTACACACACGTCCAATTCAAACAGACCCCATTACAAGAGTACAAGAGGCAGAAATATTGGAATAAAGAAGTGCAAACAAAGTGTAGAGCAAAAGTTCTGTTTCTGCTTCAGAAAGAATATTATTACTCTCTCTCTCTGAAAGAGGGAATTTATATACACAACGACGATACTCTATGTATCGCTTTCCTTTGCAACGTCAGTCATCTCATCAGCAGAAAAAAATAACACAGAGAGAGAGAGAGAAGAGTAAAGCAATATGTCCCTTTTCTGAGTTTGATTCAAATCTGTTATCCACGAATGAGCCATCCACAAAAACAGATTTCGGCAGGCATATTCATTTTGATCTTTCCATTTTCATGCGTCCGTAAATCCACTAGAGCTCTAATATATCGGTCACCTCAGCCGCAACTGGCATGTCGGCATCCACATAGAGGGTCCATCCAGTTTCAAAGTAGGCATATACTCAACAAAAAATATATGATATCAATGCACGAAATGAAGTGTAATGAAGGTGAAGTCTGTTCTCTTGTTCCGTTGTGAAATGATTGACATTGGGTTACCATATATGCATACGTATATTTTTCATGTAGGAAGCCCAGGATGGTTTGAGGGATTAGCGTCCACAAAAACTGAAATGGGATGTGTGAATGCAGATACACACATGATAGGAATGGAAGTGTACTTTGTGTAATTGTCACAAATGTGGTGGTGTCATGCTGCATAAAAACATGAGCACTGTTGGACAACGCCAATCCACGGGAAACAATATTTTTTTCGGGAAAAAATTATTATCCTTTGCATTCACTACATTCCATGCCTTCTTTCCCCCCTAAAATCCGGTTCGTGACCTTAGGTTTGTCAACACATTTTCCTTCTCCAAGTTTTGCCATTGTGAGCAACTCGCTTAGTTCTGCCAGTATATTAAACTTTTGACTGGAAAATAGAGCAATGAAAATTGGTATTGCTGGCTGGATAACAATATATTTTACGGGGGATGTTTGTGGGGGATATCAATCTAATTTGCATTTTGTGCTTTATACATACTTACCAATATGGTAAGTATTGTAGTACAAGTTTTTGTAAACTTGTCATATATGATATGATGGTGGTCTTCTTTGAGGAGGCTTTTCAAGTTTTTATCCCGAATGGAAGATGACATCTCCAAGATGATATTTCCCTTCTTTTCATTCTCACATTGTGAGACTTTTGCTTTTTCTGATTGAAAGAAGGAGGCAATGCGAGGAAAAGGTGAGGAAATAATAAAATCAAAAATTGAATGCCAAAAGACGACACATCCGCTAGCATTGTGTTGCTTCGGCATAATATATAACGTTCGAGGATGCAAGTGCTTTGTATGGAAAAACTTACATGGTTGAATCCATTTTCAGACTGTATTTCCCTGAATCTTGACTGACTGACAGTTTGGGCACCTTCCACATCGTGCTGTATCGCATGTGGATGTGTAATAATATCATTTTCTCGAATGCAATACCACCTTCCACGCCTGTATTGTAAGTCAGCGATAATTGAATTGACTATGTGGTTTTCTCCCCATTGTGCCCACATAACTACCAAAAAAGAAGGCGATGACGAAGGGTTCCGCCCAGGAAATTATTGGGGAGATAGTGGAAAATTTGGGTCTTTGAAAATGAAATGATCACCGTTGAAATATTGAATCATAACAAGAAACTATATATATTTGCTAACGCGTTTTTCAGGGGTGACGGCTGTGTAATAGGTTTCCACACAGTTTTGTTCACATGTCATCACACACTATACGCTCACCATTCTACTGTCGAAGCAAAATCAGAAATACAATGTCCGATATGGTACGGTAGTTTCTGGTGGACTTGGAGCCACGCAGTCTCACATCCAAAATGAATTTCATGTCAATTAAAACTTTTTTCTCGATTGTTGCGAGTTTCATTGTTAAAGTCCGTAGCCTGACTGTCAAAAAAGTGAAAGCGGAGGGGGTGGCTACCCGAAAGTGAGCGACATGTGTGGCAGTGTCGAGTTTGAAATGTAACTGTTACGCAGGTTCACCGAAAGAAATGCATCAATTAAGCTATTCGATCATTTTATAGGCAATGTTTATGTTAGAGAAAAATCCCATGGGCCAAGTGCGAAAAGTAACACGACAAGAAAAACATTGGTACAGATTTCAATCAAACCACCGCGTAGTGCTACATTAAACACAGACTTTAATGTTTTATATCCGTATCTTTTTCGCCTGTTGTGCCTGTATAGCGGTTGTCTAATGCAAACAGCAACTGTGAACTATCCCACACTAAATGCAAATAAGTTTTATAATGCACCCTGTGGCCCTAAACTAAACAAAAGTGCGTCACGTCGAGTTTACAATGTAGTTAGTTCTCCCTTGGTCAAAAGTGATTTTTAATGGATTGATGATTCCCTCGAGAATATGGAAGATGTATTGCATCATCACTGCTCCTTTGAAACAGTTTTTGGATTTTTTTTCGGGGGTTGGTTGAGTTGCACACTAAGTAAACTAACAGTCACCAAATTGATCGTCCCCTGAAAGTGTGTATCTTTGTCTGCTGCCGCAGTCTTTACCTTGCTTGCGGTTATGAGATTGCCCTTTTTACCCATTTATACTGTTTTCCTGCTCCCTTTTGTTTAGTTTAATTTTATTGGCTTCCCTTTGCTTTCCTTTTCTGAAGAAGCGATGAGTGCATTATCGTGGTGACAATTTCCTTCGTGGACGTACGTGGCTGGGTAGCTACTGTTTGGATTGGATAAACTCGCATTATCGCCTGAATGTTTCCGGAACCCCTCCATTATGAATCCAAGTGTGAGGTTCCTCCTGGTGTGCTGGGTGCACTGTTGTTTGCTTTGATTTGATTCAATTAGATTCCCCGCTGGATGTTATCGCTCCGGTGGCTTTTTATTCATACTGTGTGACGTACATCTCTATATCGAACCATTTTCATCCGCCTATCTCTATAAATTAGTTAATAAACGCTAAATTGTGATGTTGCGTTAAAGTTGCATAAGCATAATACACATTTTTGAAACACATTAAACAAAATTCAATTGTTATTTTATTTTTATGGCTATTAAAACCTCTGATCGTGACACGACCGACAAGAATTTATTATAGGTAGTTGATACTGTGCATATATTTCAATCGAGATTTCTAAAATCAATAAAACCAATTATTAAAAACTCATCCAAGCACACACAATCCGACGTCCTTGACAGATCTAAAATTGGAAATATTCCTCGTTTTATTAGGATTTAGTTCAATAATCGGAAATATCCTCAATGAATTTTCAACTCTGCACTCCATCTGTGGCTAGACTAAGCCCCGACATTGTAGGTTTAGCCCAATGTGGTCATTGCATTGGTGTAGTTGAAGTACCACTTTGCACACAATATCATAGCCTACTTGTCTATTCACCAGACCATGCAGTAATTCCCTAAAGTAGATAGATCTCGTATCGAAATAAAAAGGCAAATCCCAAGTGGAAGAAGCTCGCTCGCTTTATTCATTTTCAAGGAGGCACGTGAATTTTTTTCTTGTTAAAAGTACATTTCCCCTTCTCCAACATTATAATTGTGTATTCCTTGTCTCTCAAACTGAGCTGCATTTTAAGAGCAAGATTAAAGTTGCATGGCATGATTTAAATGGACTTCATGAACTGGCAAGCAAAGTAAAATACTCTGGAAAATGGAGCTTCCGTTTTCTGCAGATCGTTCTCTAACTGATGCTATTAAGCCTCGTGTTATTATTATTATTCTGTTGGTGGGAGACTCCGTGTCTTCCCATTAATACTACTCACGCAAGGTCACTCATAACTTTGCGTCTAATCCTTCTAGAAAAGATGGATAGCCAAGATGGCCTTAAAATTTACACAGAATCGTCTTTATTATTACTTTACTTCGGCGACAAGCGCCGCTCCGCTCCTGATTGCGAGTCGAACAGCCGCTACACTACTATCCATATTATGCTGTGCAAAATTTCTATCAACTTGCGGCTTGGTCTGTTGAAAAACCCATCATACTCCATCTTTAATCCTGGCTGGCTAGATCAAAATTACTTTTGTTTTGGTTAAAGCAATAAGCGCATTAACACGTGCAACAGGGCGCCACCCATGATAGACCGAATTAACAGTTGCATGCGATGCCATTTTAATGCAAGTTTGATGCCGATTATTATGATCAACCTAAATGGATTCATGTGAATAACGCATGTTTATCGCAAATTTTTAATTTTATTATAAAATTGCAATAAAACTTAACCGAATTATGTACAGATCCGGTATCATCATTAAATGTACTTTTGTCTGTTATATCATCCAGATGTGTCACATAATATATACTGTCGTACAACTACCATCTTATAGATTATCGTAAATAATATATACTATGATCAAATGCCGTAAATCTAATTTATTATTACACAATATATTACTATAATTAAAATGGATTTTTGAGATTCAAAAATTAAAGAAACCTCCTAAACATATGCCTCCATTATCCCAAATAGGGTTTATACTACAATTATTCCTTACAATAATAAAAAACAAATGTTCATATACTTTAATTTAAAGTTCTGATTCGAAATCGAACTACACATATATATTTTTTCTTGGTTGCTTTGTTTTTTATATTGCACTCATCTATTTTTTTCGCTACCATCATTCATACAGTAAAAATGCATGCAGATAAATTAAGCAGTTAAGACATTATTAGAATTTTTGTCTATACCGTGCATTGATCTACCGAACACGAACACCCGCTCATGGAGCTCAATTCGTTCGCTCAATAATTACGTTTGATACAATTAATTAATTACTTAATTATATAATAATAAATCTCATCAAACTCTGTATCCGAAATATTCCTCGTGGCATACGTGTAAATGATTAAAACTGCACACAGGAGAGCATGACTGGCCACAAAAAAGCTGTAAATTGTAAGTGGAATGCACTGGGTAATAATAATGTTATCATAAAAACCTCCAAGTCATGATTTCTGACAACTCTCTTCAATAACAATAATCGTAAAACTGATTTACATGCTTTAAACCTAATCGTACATCCTGTAAAAAGGTTGTGTATTCTACAGCGAAAGTTGTTTTTTACTCCTTTCTACTTCATCCCCTGTACATTGTATTTGTGTAAGAGCTCATAAAACGAATTTCACCTTTTTCTGGTGAAACCTGTAATTTGACGAGTGAACATACAGAGAGAGAGGAGAGAGAGAGAGAGAGAGAGAGCACATATGTGTACGTATTAAGTATCGTAAACGTCGTATGTAAGTAGTATTTAAATCTAGCAATGATTTGACACACCATACATTTTCACTCCGACGGGGGAAAATGCTTCACGTGCTTCTCCGTTTGTATTCTTATGATATCGTACAAACCACCCATTATTATTATTATTATTATTAAGTAAGTAGTGTGTATTTACTTTATAACTTTATAGAACTTGATACTTTTCATATCCTTCCATGCACTCGGTGGCAGTCCTCGCGTTGGCAAAGTGTTGCTGAGAGTGTGCGGCGGAGATAGTAGCGTAATGATTGGTCATCTGGGCATTATGAGCAGCAGCAGCCGCAAACTGGTGGTGGTGTGAACTCTGCAAGTAGTCGACAGTCATGTTGGGGTAAAATGAAGTAGCAGCCGCAGCAGCCGTCGCGTAACTTGAGGGATAACAAGATCCATTTTTATAACTTGCGTAGCCCATCGGACTCGTCCGTTGAACTGTGCTTCCCGGAGGATACTCGGAAATGGGAGTATGCCAAGGAAAGCTTGCTGTTGCCGATGTGATAGAACCGAAATTATGATGGTCCATTACCGAAGTCGGACTGAAATGTCCTGTTTGACTCCCATTATGTCCACTTACAATCCCATAATGTCCATGCCCATTTCCTGCTGAGGTTGCTACCGTTGTTCCATATCCTGTGGAGAGATGACTGGGTGAGCCTTCGCCCAAAGACGAGTGTTGTGATGAACCTGGCGGACTACTGCTTGTGGGAGAGGTCGATTGCTTTTTTATATATACCCCTCCAACCCCAGATCCGTTTCCATACGGGCTTGAGGGACTAAGAGGATCTTGGTTTGGCTCTTGCTTAATTGAATGCAGAGTATCACTACTTCCTGGATTTGATGTATTTAAATGACCTAGACTAGGGACTCCTGTGTTTCCACTGTTATTTGTAACACCGGAAGTTCCATTAGGATTGTTGCCGCTATTCACATTAGTATTAGGAGTCCCTCCACTGCCACCACTCGGATTACCGGGTTGGGAATGAGTGGCCCCTGACAGATTTGGAGGAGCGCCGGAGGCACCCAGGGCACCTGGCTGAGGACTTGGAGAACATTTGATTGATTTCGCTACTCGCCCTCGTTTCCCTGGTGTACCCGACACGCCCGCGGTTTGCTGATGTTGAGACTGCTGACGGGCTTTCGCTCTCCGGTTCTTAAACCAGACCTAAACAAACAACCAAAATAAAAGAAATCGTTTTGTAATTCCGCTCAAACGTGACTGGATAATAAAGAGTTTTTTTGCTTTACATTTTTTATACATATTTAGAGAGCAGCAGTTCTACAAATTATCGTTGGCAAATAGTGATTTTAAGAAAAGAAAATAGAATAAAATAAAGCAGAATATAATAAGGACCCTCTCGTTCTCATCTGTAAATAGTTTTTTGTACATTCGGCTTGGATAGTTATGGGTTGAGGTTGAGAGAACCAAAAAGCTTTTAAAATTCCACTACACATTACGTCCAACTATATAACACTGTAGGTACATGTTAGACCAAAAGGAGATCTGGGAACCTGAATAAAAGCGATGATGACATGATCCAATGTCTGCAATCGAATTGTGTTGACGTATTGATAAATGAGTGAAGAATATTATGAAACTAAGAGTGAAACTGAAAACTGGTTTCGGGCAATGCCACCATTATACTTTGTCAAGAGATAATCTTCAGTAGAGAAGAAACGGCATGCTTCAAGTATCAATCAATCATGATTTACCGTGGAAGTAGTTCATACTGCAAAATAGGTACATAGTATAAAACCACAAAACTTTGTTTCTGAATTTTGAGGAAACTACGAGCAGGATAACTGCCTTCACAAATCGAAATTAAGCTGGACCCTTTGCCATTTTAATTGGTGCTTGGTGAATGGTTTATCTAAAGCCAGTTTACGCTTTTCACTTGTTTTCTATCTTGATAGCCATTTCCTGTTTGATGTAAGACGTACACATGAGATGAAACCTATTCAGCATTTGGCAAGGTAGTATCCTTTTTAGTACATGTGTCGTGCCATACCCCCCGAACTCATAATCCTTTTTAGAGATTCAAGCTAATCACCCGGATCACTTTTGTTTGCTCAAGGCTAATTCTCATATCACAAAAATAATGTGAGTGCTCCGATGATCAAACAAAATTAAGGTGGTTCTAATATTAAGTATTTCCTCGTACGCCTCCAAAAGTGTTCACAACGGAAACATGTTCTACTTCCATGCATGATAATGTACCTGAATGATTTCGTTTTTGCTTCATGAGAATACATGTACACATTCAATGGTCTCACTTTATCCATACCTGGAGCTAAATCACATCAAGTAAATTAACTTTCTCAATTCAATTACTTAAACACCCTCCTCCGGGATCTGCAAATGTATCTTTTCCGAAGAATCCCTCTGCTTAGGCGTTGGCCACTTTGAGAATATTACGAAAATACGAGCAAGCACATTCGTATTCGTAGTGATATGAAAATAGGGCAAACCTACCTACGCTATTTCAATGAATAGGTAGTTGCATTTGGGGCATTGTGATACTCTCATCTTCGTCCGATCACAACTGAAGCTTTGTTTGTTTTAATTAATGAGAAAATTCCGAAAGGGAAAATAATTGTTAGATAGGTTATCTCGCTCTTCTACAGATTAGGGCTGCAGATATTCCAAGGCAAGGCATAATATACGGAATGATACACTGCACCCTGCCTCTGTCATGATATGATACCTGATGAAACCAGTGATGCGTCACAATCGACACGAGTTATCAGAGGAATCCTGCACCTACTGAGGTAAACACTTTTCTCTTAATTTTTAATAGTTCCTAGTCGTTTTTCTCACCTTTGTATATTATACCAAATACTTTAAAATACTCGATTGATTAAAAATCCAGTATTTATCTCTGCAGCAGAAATTGAGTTGATTAAGTAGGCAGACCATAGCACCAAGCCAATCCTCGTCTTGTGTAGTAACAACCACACCACCACCTTGAGTTTTATCAAGTTTATAGAAGCGATACGTGACTGGATCAGTTCAACTTTTTTATGTTTTTTTTCTCAAGATATCGAAACGGCATGCTTCACAGAGCCCGATCCAATTCCTTTCATAAAACTTTTTTCTTCTATTTTTTTGATCTGACACAATAAAAATAAGCTACGCTGCTACATAACATCTTTCATAAAAACGATCCTTTTACTGATCAGCCAAACGTTACGAAATGGGACAGGACAACTCCTAAAATCCTCATATCACCCACCACATGAAAGACTAAATATTTTTTTAAAATCTGTTCTTCGAAAGATACAACACCCTATAGTACCTTCCTTTTCAAATGCATCCTTCTAGTCTAGGATTTATCAACCATATTCTGCAAATAGAACTTGATTCTTTCCGTTTCTCTGAATCTCCAGTAAAAAACCGAAAGGGATACAGGAAAAGGGCTTAAATTTTCTGATTTTTTTATCATATTCTTTCTGTTAGTATGTGTGTGCCTCCATGTGTCTATCGCTTCTCTTTGAATCCAACATGAGTGAAAATATACAAAAGGTAAGCAGATGACATGAAATTGGACAAGTACACGGTGGATATATACGTCCTGCGTTTGGAGTACAAGCGTAAAACTCGTCGTGTGTGAATCAAAATAATATAGAGCATAAAAGAGTATCTTGTGGGAATACAACAGTTGGCCATCCCATCTATCCATCCAACGAAGCAAGCAAGGAAGCAAACCAAAAGGAAAAGGTCTTAAATGAATCAGTTCTCCTGCTTTAAAGTAAAGCAACTGGAAGGAAAGTGAGTTATCGAGCGAGTGACAAAAAAGGGGAAAAACTGTTGAGGAAAAGTGTACACTGTCTGTAGTAATGCATCACTGCACTTCACATATCCGTGCTTACAGAGATGCGTATCAAGTGTAGCCCATCTTTGTGTAGACCGAATCTACCGTTAAGTCTACAGACATTGTCTATATAGAGCTGTTATCTAAATTTTGAACGATACATTCTGCTGATTAAAGTTTGAAAGATTCTTGGAATTTGAATGAAATTAGTGCCGACACAATATGACTGCTACCAAGAAAAGTTGGGAAGGAATGGATGAGCGTGCAAAAATATAGTATTTATATATCGATACCTTTTTAATGATTCAAAGCATCGTGGAAGCCTCTAAGGTATATAATAAAATGAAACTGGAGGTATTCCACGATTAAATGAATGAATAAGTGGGAAAAGCTTAAGAAAAGCTAAGAAATTCCCATGGCTGGTGACTTAAAGGAGGATGACAACAGTGGAGCTAATACCGATTTTGACAGGCACTAAAAGAGCTTAGGAAAGAGTTTTAAATGATGACTCGACTATAACTGCTCACATACAATATGCGGGAGACTAGCGTGATGAGTATAACGAGTGAAGTGAGATGTGATGAGAAAAAGTTGTGATGTCCTCACGAAAAAATTAGAGTACGCGACGCCTTGTCAACACTTGGCACGGGAAAGCCTTTCCAAAATAAGGATCACCAGTCAGCACACCGTCAAAAACTCATGATATAACAGATACTCGATTAAACACTGTTCCACCCGAGGAAATTCTCGTTTTTTCAGTGTGGCAGTAATACCATGTGACAATGACAGACGGGAAGGAGTATGGTATATGCTTTACACAAGACGAAATCTACTATATTGGTATTTACAAGGTGGAAAGAGAAGAGAGAATACGATAACAGTAAAAAGTTGAGAGATGATCATGAGAAATAGACAAGATGAGGATTCCAACTTGAGGCATGTAAGTTTTAAAGACGAAGAGAGTTTTCCAGAGGATGTGCATTTATACAAATGAAATGTGAAAAGTTTTGTAGGAGCTTACCTGGACTCGGGATTCAGGCAAGTTGATCTTGAGTGCCACCTCTTCCCTCATGAAGATATCTGGAAGTATATGAATAGTGGAAGGGATTAGGGGGATTTCAAAATTTAAACTTTTCAATTGTTGCTAAACGAAAATTGTCTCTGCCGAAGTTTAGGACAGAGTTACTCATTCAAATCCCTTTTTTGTAATGGTGTTATCTGTTATGAGGAGTATTGGGATGGGATGCGGGAGGTAAATCTGGCGTAAACTGGAATAGAAACTTGAGTTTAAAATCAAATTACATTTACCTGGATAGCGTGTTTTTGCAAATAACGTTTCCAAAACGTCTAATTGCGCTCTGGAAAATGTTGTTCGTTCTCTGCGTTGCTTTCTGGGATTATTTGGTCCACCTATGGGTTACACAATAAAGAAAATTTCTGTAATTGTTGATCTGTAGGATATACATACATATACCTCTTTAAATATAGTCAGCTGGTAGGATTATTTTACAAAAATCAATGACACGCAAATCAATATGATTCTCTCCTTACCGAACTCCATTCCAGGGCCGAAACCAACAGCCGTGACAGAATCCATGGGCGAAGATGACATTCCCATCGCAAAGCCAAGCCCATTAATCGCCCCGCCAGGATAAGCTGACGGCTTGAGATAAGCCATTCCTGAGAGTCCGACCGGAGTAGTCCCACTTGACGAGGAACCACGGGAGGGTGGTGGACTCGGGAAGGAAGGGGGAAGAAAGTGGGTAGAACCCGACGAAAACCTTGAGAAATCCAGTATGGCGGCTTTCCTGTTTACTCCACTTCACAACAAGACAAAATCACTTCTCTCTCCCCTAACACTACAGTGAGCAGAACACCCCAAAAAACAAACAATATTTTTAGGGTTTCTCTAACCGAAATACTCTTGTATATATACGTCCAACTTGAAGGTTGCTTTTAAAACGTCACAGAGAAAATAGTCAATGTATATAGTTAAGGGGGAAAACACTTTGCGGGGCTGTGGTGTATCACTAAGATTTTAGATTTTTTTCACATGGCACGCACGAACAAGAAAAAAAAAGTTTCTCAGATGCACGATCGATTGCGACTGGACCTTCCACTGAGGAGAAAAGTATACAAGTTTTGCTGGTCCTACTGAACTGTGTATAACTGACCACAATAAATGGTAGCCGAACCGGTTTTAACCCAAAGGTATCTCTTAAGTATATGAATACAATATGTTGATTCTGATACTGTGGGGTTGTGTGACGATTACAAATGATGCTGAAACCAGTTGGTTTTGGGGGTATATATGTTACCCTACTACCTCGCTCGCCACGATTGTTTCGTGTTCCTTAAACTTGATCTGATATTGGCTGACCGGTGGAAACGGAGATCCAACCACAAGAGCTTCCTTCCTTCCGTTGGAATATGAATAGGCAGGGAATGAAACGCACTTTGCAAGTGTTTTATTTAATTATACTCCCACTCAAATTCTAGTGATAAAAGTTGTTCTGACTGATCGCCGTGTGAACTTAATAATTTCCTGAAATCAATATACATCAAGCAAAACCAATATATCAGTAACATTTTTCAGATTAGACGCTTTCCGATTACTAATGAAATCATGAGCCATTTCCGACACAAATCCTCATAAAAATTACAGCTTTCCAGTTCCGCTCTACTCATGGGAAAGGAAGTTTGAAGTAGTGCTGCTGCACCAAAGTGGAATATCAAGACAATGACAATAGGTATAAGCTATGTCGTTTTCCATGTAAAATTATTGAATCCTGTTAAAAGCGCAGATAATGCTAGAAGTGCATCCTCCCGAAGATTTGATAACGTAACGTGTGCATTGCCTTATTACCTGCATTTTATAAATATACAACTTAACTTTAACCAATCTCAAGAATTGGAAATTGTATGTGTCTGCATATTTGCCCTGCAAGGTCCTACTTTTAACTTGGGTAATTTTGTTTCTTATTGTCTGTCTCCACTTGATATTGATGCATGGAAAGACTCTCATCTGCTAATTCCCTTTAAGCCTTCAATTCATAAATTGTTTTTCTCTCCCAAACACCTATTTATTCTTAGCACATTTTCGTTTATTTTAGCTAATGTGCAACGCGCCAGGACCGCAGCAGAGATCTCGTCTAGTGATCAAGACGGGAAATCATGAATGAAAACAAGCCGAGATCCATTCTGTTATGCAATGCTATATGACCCAATATACCAAATGAAAAGTACGTGTATTTATCTTTACCTGTTGTCTTTGTTGTAACACCACGTTTAGCACGTGATTGTAAAACCGTGACAAAAATGCACTCTGCGCACATCTCACTCACAGATCACCTCACCTTTAAGTATTTAGGTATTTGGAAACTTGAGACAATAATGTACACCTCTGCTGAGATTCTTTTACTGCCACTCGCCAAAGACAAAAGGGCAAAGATTGGAGCCAGAGATTTACAAGCACATTTAATGTGCTATTTACTTCTAAAATATCTTATACACACGAGAGAACCTCCAAAGTGAGTCTTGACGATGGGGATGCTCGTGTGAATTTGACAATAATCCAGACGTCCTCTACGTTCACACACGGTTAACATATATATTATTTTTACAGAATTTATGGAGTGAGCGAGGAGAAGATGACAATGACAAGAACACACGTAAAATGCACGTAACAGGCAGTCGGACGGAGGTTAGGTTGTAGCCGTAGCTGTCTTGCGGTCTACGTGAGACTACAACTTGCTGGACGTACTTTGCTTAGCATTATGCTTTCAACTGCTTTCAAGTGAGTCTCCGCTCTATTTGGATGATCGTTCCATTCCAAGTGGATGCATGTATGCCAGTCAGTCAGTACCTTAGGTACATACATTTACATAAGCTTTATCAACTGGATGAATGGATGGATGTTTGTAAAAATACTGGGAACTGGGTACACATCTAAATATATGCTGCATAAGGTATGTCCGTCGGTTCTTCTACTTCTCTGCAGGCACATATTATTATGCATTGCGCCTTCCTAAAGTGCATGAATCCAAGGTAAATCTTGGACCCTTAAGGTGTCCAAAAAGGGATGACCAATACCCAAATTATTGTAGTCAGTCCAGTGTGGACTTGTGTCTTGCAATATGCATTTTTACACCACTGGACTTAGGACACAGCCTGTGATTGACATGTATCTTGTCTGTTTCTTAAAAGTTTTTTTTTGTCGTCCTCCACACTGACGCTTGCATACATATTTTGTATATAGGTATTCACATGTATTGTTTACTCGCAAATGCATGTTTTCTAACCACAATTTTTTCCCTAATGGTTGCAATCAGACATGTGTAAACCCTTCAAGGAAAAAGTGGTGAGACAGAAGTATTCAATGTGTGTAATGGAGTTATCGCGTTTCAAAAAACTAAACAGTCCAACCCAAAACCTAAATATAAACTTCACGGGAAAAAGTCATAAACGTGGAAAAATCAAAGTAGTCTTGTTAAAATAAGAATAATGACTGACACTGTTCATAAAGCTACCCCCTCAAGTAAAAACGTCAGCCAAATCATGTTTCTACATTTGAATCGAAACTGTCTTTGCAACAACAAAATCATGCATGTAGACCGTAGATAGTAAATGTTCGACTCAACACAAAATGAACACTTGTGATGTTGCATTGTGGCGTGTATGAGTGAATCATAAAATGTTGCTTACAAAAATATCAATTGAAGGGGTTGAATATCTCTAGGCGCATTCTTGTAATTAGAAGTAAAATGTAGCAATATAATATGAATGAATACGCACCTCCAATATTCGGACCTTTACATCCTTTTTTATTTCGACGAGAAATATTTCCTTAAAATCTATTTTTACTCGGGAACACAATGCATTTTTATTTCAATAATGACATGGCCCGTACCACACCATTTCCATTTCCTTTTCACACGACAATATAAAAAGGTATATAAATGCACCCCAGAAAATTCTAAGATTTGAATAGAAATTGCTTTGAATTGAATGACATACTAAAACCGATTCCCAAAGGTCCCTTCCCAAGTCAGCTACTGCCACGCAGTCTGGCATCGCAGGATTTTCTCAACAAAACGTCAATTTTGTCGTGGTCGCAGGTGCACTGGTATCAATCAGAGCCAGCAAATTTGACTACAGAAACGGGATTGCGTTTATTTTTCAAGTTCCTGGTCAAGTTCATGTCGGAGGAGAGATATGAAACGGAACTCACACAATAATGACAACGCGCATTTATTTACACAAACGATGTAATGCAATGCACAAAAGGTAGATAATTCGTAATTTTTAGGTATATAATGCTTATCATATCCTATATTGGCTTTTACGCGGCTCAAAACATGATATGTTTTTACAACGGGATATTTTGAGTTGAGCCAATGTTTTCAAATGCAAATGGAAAAAATATATTTTAAGAAAAGTAATCCTATTTCCGCATCCATTATTGCCGCTACGGGAGAAACAAGACCACCCTGTGCAAATGCCAGAGTAAAATGAACACCCTAACTCACTGGAATTATGTTATTTTGCTACCGTGCAAGATGAAAATATGCCGCTGCGTGTAAATGATTAAGAAATGAGTGTTTTTTCGTTTTGGTTATGCAAAAATGAGACATGAGTTCATCATTTCCAGAAACTTATCTTAAGCAAATACTGTTATATGACTAACCTGTTTTTGCCATGCATTTCATTGAATTTCCCCCACCAAAAAGTAAACATTTATAGTTATATCTTAAATTTGGATCTGATAGTGAACAGGCTAGCACGTACTTACTTACTCTCTTTTGCTGTGTGTATGTACACATGCACTAATTATTACCGATAGCTAGGTAGTAGTAGGTCTAGGTACTTTATTGCTTTCACGTCAGCAGCGGTCACGTTAACTTGCACTCATCTAAAAACACTTTTTAGTACAGATTATATTTTAATAGATCGGACACACATCAAGGTTTTTTTTAACATGCTGACTGTCTCCATCAACCCGTCGTCTCCACTTCAAGTCGACCCGTGGCACCAAACTTTTCACACAAGTATAGAAATATACACCTTGTCAGGTTCCAAGGATGTTGGCTTGCTGGCTGTCTTTTACATCCTCGCCACTCGTCGACTCGGGTCTGTTTTAGCACACAAAGCCTAATGATTCATCCGGACAAATGCGGTATAATGGAATGCTTGGAAAAAATCCACTCCGGTATCGAAACACACCGTTACTTGTGATTTACATGCATACAACTTTTGCCAGGAGGAAGAAAAATGCTACCTGATAAAGAATGTATTATTTAGCTAGAACCACCATGACATTAAAAAAGCACACGAGTCGAGTCTCCGTTGCGTTGTCAAAAAAGGAGTAAAGGGGAAAGGCTTTAAAAGAGATTAGGTTAAAAAAGTAAGTTACCTTTTTCCTTTTCCACAACAATAGTCCTCGCAACGCATCCCTTCCACTGTTGTTTTAGCTTTTTTTATTTTAAACCGTGAACACACGTCGTGGTCGTATAATATATATCTGTGAGACTCTTGGATCGTAGCTTCCCTGTCTTGCTTAACTAAACTAGTTCAATATCTGTGGAACACACAAACTACTAATAGAATATGTGTATTGGGTGTGCATATGAGTTTTTTTTTGCTGGCATAATATAAACTAAAATTAATGTACACGTCTCGAATGTGGTGCACACCATATATATAAAATCGTAGACGTTTCACAAACCCTATACTACATTCATGTAAATCTCTGCTCATATCACGAAAACTTTCCACCGCCGCCAGAGAGACGACTAGAGAGAAGGGAACGTATTCATATTTTATCAACAGAAGTGAAAATATCAGGCAGCTGGCTCTATCTCTTTGCTGGTGTGTGCGTACAAAGAGGCAGCAGAACAAGACTTTTTCTGCAGTTGAGTAGAATATATGTATAATATGTTAAAAAGTTGAGAGGATGATATGCATTCAACCATATTCACGTTTTTTTTCTCTTTATGATAGATACACGGAGAATGTGTGGTGATGGTATGTAAAAAATAGATGAGGACTGTGTCCCTCAATTGCTTCTCTGAGGTATATAGCGTAATACAAAGTAATGCATAGAGCTTCGGCATTCTAAGGGAAGGCGTAAACGTAGACTGAGGGGTGGAAGCCAATGTGGTTGTAGAGGTGGGTTCTCCAAGAAACAACAACACAAAATCATGACACAGGGATGCAGAATATGCGGACGGAGATGGGAAAAGTGAGAAAGAGAGAGAGAGAGAGAGCGAGGAGAGAGTAAGCCGCAGGAAGATGTGAATAGGGTGTGTATGTATGGAAGATTGCGTCTACAGTCTACATCCTTCAAAGTATTTGTGGATCGTGGTGATTATAAAATGCAGAATGTAATGTAATGATATGTTTCGCAGAGTATTAGCTATTGCATGTACAAACGGTGTAACGGCACACAATTATCATATAAACTTCGCTTATTCTCATTTTAAGTGAATTCTAGCTCTGTTAGTCTGCTGTAATTCAGTATTTTATTAAGTGGTAAACAAGAAAGAAATTTTATGAATTTTGGGTTTTTAAGTAGAAACGTCAATGGTTAGTCATCAAAATTCTCGAAATGGAGAAATTTCATATACGAATTTAAGGAATTGTACATTTCTGACATCCATCAAAATTGGCATTAAAAGCTTCCCCGAACTGCTCTTTTTACTTCAATACCATTACCATTACAGTACAAAAAAACAGTGGAGTTGGAGTATATATATGTACAAACACTTAGATTTCCCCCAAAGAGGTAATCGAATGCATATATAACAGTCATGCTCTGCTACACATTATTATATTAAATAACATAATGTTTTTCGAGATCACATTAAAAGCTCTGAAAAAAATCAACAGAAAAAAGCTTGGAATTCTCTGAAGTAGAAAAAAGCAACCAGCAAAAAACACGATGAGACAGGGAAGATGACAAGCCTGGCAGTTTCTCCCATAGAAAGAAATGTACATTCGTTTTTATGCACTGCATGCCACACAGCTTTTTTCAGCTAATGGAACGAGCATCAAGGGATCTAAATTATTAATGTGAATCAGTATGTTGAATATGAGTGCACAATGTCAGAGGGCAACTGGAAGCTAAAAAGTATATGCATTAAGCCCTCAAACCATCAACAGATCTAAATCTAAAGTCTATTTTGCATTATATGGTGAATGGTTATAGATTGTATTATAATAATTTCTTTAAAACTCGGCTGGAATTCGAAATAAGAAGGAACACTTACATGGCATTACAATTAAAATGAAATGAACATGCAAGTGTGCATATGTGCATAATTCTACGATGTACGTTTAATATTGGAATTTAATACAAATTCAGTTTTCAAACATTCTAATATATGTAAAATAGCCCAGCTTTCGGAATTTCATTTTACAATTTCGAATTGTTGTGGCGGTGCGGTGGAGGTGTATACGTGCGTGCCTAAACTCACTATGCATACTATTTGTACTTTTAACAGAATGAAAGCCTCATACAAATAAATCAATAATAAATCTCACAAACTTCAGGAATCTTCGAGATTTGTTGACTGAACTTGTCCATTGTGCAAATCGTATCTTATGTACCTACTGCAACGGAACGCCTGATTACGGGCTAATCAATAGCTTCGCTCGTATTTGTTCTACCAGCAAACATGCCAGAATAGTAATGGTAAGTTATGCGCGAAACATTTTGAATAGGTATGTATATATCTCGTCACCACCACATGAAATCAGTGACATCAAACGATAACAAGGGGAATGGAAAATCCCATAATTCTTTTTCTGCTGACAACCGAATGGCTCAGCAGTTTTACAGATTTCCTAATATCAATTAGCCATCCAATCAGAGGTCCAAAGGGGTTAGAGAGAAAGACAGATCTAGTAACTTAAATGAATGGGTTTTTTGGCGCAACATTTCCGGAAAGTAAACGCAAGTGTTTCCACTACTAACTGTTTATTATTATGCAGAAAATTCTGAATAAAGGAAGGTAATAGTAGAAGGTACGCGCACAATACCAGGCAGATTCGTAGCACATCTCCTAAATGATGATGAGGATGAAAAAGGGAGAAGCAAAAAGAGGTAACGCATTCAATTCATTCAACATTTTTCATGCCTTCATTCAACTCAACTCCCTTGACAATTAGCCACACAGTCATCATCTAGCCACCCCATCGCATTTTTCCTCTCCTCTTACCCAACCATATATATCTATGCAATCTGCTTTTCTACTTGATATACGTATTTGTACACATACACCCCGTCATATCAATTCTATTCAGGTCTTTTTTCTATTCTTCTCTTTTCAACCAAGACCAGAAGATCAGAATGAGGAATAATGGATTGGGCGAAAAATGAGAGGCAAAAGCATGTTATCATCATATTACGCAAAAACGACAGGAGTATAATCAAAAAAGGAATTGCCTCTTTGAAATGTAACATGTACTTATTGAATTTGTTTCAACCCAGTTGTTTCCCCTTTTTCCCAGTTGAGAAATTATAATTTGACACGCAGACAGAAAACTCGTTTTTCGGTAATTGACGGAAATTTGCCAGATTGTCGGATCATCGGTGACATTTGAACAAAACGAATGATTCTGACTGTATTATTATTTGTTACGGTATGGAATGAAACGACGAGTTCTTACAATTAGACGCAGGTTTACAAGCTAGCAAAAATGTTCATAGAATGAATACAGAATGTTCAACTTACCAATGCGGCCTACTAATTAAAATATGAGCATATTTACGATTGTATGGGTTTTAAAATTATATACATTTTGTAGCTAATTATAATCAAGATCACTGTACACAACACTTAAAGTAGTTGCCTTAATGTAGGCAAGTTTTGATTATAGCTTTTACGTAATTTTAGTGATTTAAGTAAGATTTTTAAATGTGTTATACATAAACTGGTTAAAAAAATTTTTTTTTTACAATTATCCATGGTTTGACCGGTTTTGGATTCGCTTTTTAGGATTTTTATGTTGTGCTTTATGAGTATTTATGTACTTTTCCGAGTGATAACCCTTTGGGCGAAACGCCTTCTGAATTTGAATCTTCTGAATACAGTCCAGGTAGGCTGTTTACCTTTATTGTAAGATGTTTTTTCAACCTGAGAGGTTAGGTCTATTGCTGACCAAAATAATTTATGATGTAAAAACATCTCCCTTGCACCAAACTCATTCCCCTTTTATGCTTCTCATGTCGGGCAGAAGGCGAGTTACCGATTACTTTTGTTGTGAGTAACTTTCATAATGACCAAGTAGAAACAATTTAAAACAACTCGAAATGTGTCCATTTCAAGTTTAACGTGCCGCAGTGGCAATAACGCACACCTCTCAAATGCTTTATGATTAAAACACAACCTTTACACAAGTCGTGTCGTAATCTCGTAATAGTAATCAGGAATGGAAGGGTTAGTCGACATCAGCCCAACGTGCCAGCGTGTGTTGAAAAATGATGCCGGGGCAGAAACAGTGTGCTTACATGACCGGTCTCTTTGTGGGCTGACCTCATTACACCTGGGATGAGGTCACTTTTTAAAAAATGACCACCACCGGAACCGTAAAGGCTGTTACAACGGCAAGCTATGGAGACGTTCGTTGGTAGGTAAAGTGTTGTGTATGACACCCTCATACAACTAGATAAAAAAACCCTAAATTTCATTTTCCTGCAAGAAACATGTTCCCCTAAAGGTAATTACATGACTCTTACATGACTGCTAATGAGTTGGTACAAGAGACGATAGAGCTATTTCAAAGGGGAACATTTTAACTCTCTTTGCACATGGGAACTATTATGCCGTTCGATATGCATGCGACGCGACGGGGCAAAGGCGCATCCTGTGTGAAACCTTTATGGAAGTCTTTGTCACAATTTTTATAAATCTTTCAATTTATATTGAACTACAAAGTTGTAGTTTTTGCTACACTCTTCCTTGCTGCGCGCCTTCTGTGTATCAGAATTTGCAAAAACAACTCTTCACAATCTTCTTTGAACGCATAACAAAGAGATCTGCGCTCACTACTTAATTCCTTAGCAGTTTCTGGCAAATGACATCAAGTACATTAATCATCATCACATCAAGAGACGACGGTGTGTTCAAAACTATACACATTCTTTTCTGGCAATATTAAAGATTATCAAACCTGTAATGTCTGACCGACCACAGTCAACGGTAAAACATGGACTCATGCTTTAAGATTTTTGGCGTTTTTTGTACTCTCAGTTGTTCATTCATTCAAATTAATCTAGACTTATATGAAATCCACGTATTTTATGAGAATCTTCGTATTTACGATGTGCACCCAAAACACCCCACGAGGATTACATTTTTGACCAAGTGGTTTTTGCTATTCTTGGGCTCCCATCCCATACTGCCATGTCACAGAAATTGTATTCAATCTAATCTCTCACAATTGCGGTATGTATTATGGCTAATGTGAGTTTGAATGTATGTCACAAAACTAAATTGTGAAAAATTAAGTCAAATGTACGTGCTTGATTATACCAACACATGAGGTTTTAGCTCTCCTCTGGGTTTCTCACTCAAGAAGTCAATGAAACCTCGAAGACAACAAAATAAAACAGCGACAACGTGTTTTTATGAAACCCCTAATGCGAGTGGCGAGTGCAGTTAAGGACCCTCCTCAAGAGACGACAATAAAAAGTCAAGGCTAGGTAACAATTCTCGAGTGCATTACCAAGTGAGAAACCATTTAAAGAGGAATGTAATTTTTAAAAATATTTTTGTTCTTGAGGATGATGACTCTGAAAACGGACATTTGTGTGCAATTAGCCATTATCCATTCACTTGTCGGAGCTGCAACTGCACAATTACAGCACTCACACAAACCCACAAAGCAGGACACTCTCCCAAGTCAACAGTTTGTGTTTTTAACTTTGTCAGCAGCATAAAAAAAGGTGACAGCGTGCATCAGAAATGCCTACGTGGTCATTAGTTTTATATTCCTTCTCGAAAAAAATGGGCAGCTGGGTGTATACTGATGAATAAACAAAATTCGAAACTATAGGTTTGTTTATTGTTATTATGCACAGCAGTTTAGAGAAGATCAGTTTAGCACGAGTTCAAAAAACCTAGCAGATTAGTCATATTAGTTGGCCTGTTACGTTACGCTTTGCCCAAGTGGACTCGAATGTCAAACACGGGAAAAGCATATACCTACACGACACACACACAGCACCTATCTAAACTTTGTAAGAAACGGGAGAATGGAGACCAGTTGGAATAATAAGCTTATCACATTACAAATTCCAAGTAATAATCTGATGTAAGTTGATTTCACACTTTTCGGACAAATAATTCCTCCAATTTTACTACTACGTACTACTACTACTCTATGGGGACACCATCATCACCAACAATACTATGCATAGGTATGCGGATATGCTTGTGAGGTATGAAGTGCTGGTGTTATTAAATTGAGTCAATTCCAAGGATATTCTAATAAGATTTTTGGCTTAGTCATCACAACACAGTGCCATCATCATATCATTCTCGTAAAAAAAATGACTGACCAGCAAACTAGTCGTGTCATGTATATTCAAGTAGCCGCAAACGCCTTGCTGTTCCTCGACATTCATGAAAAGCACGCTTTCATATAGCTTGTTTTTTTCTTGAAGTGTGTGTTTATTGTGTGTACAAGTATTTGTCATAAAAATTTCTTGTATTCCATTTGATACCCTCTAATATGATTATTAAGTAGATGATTACATTTGAGTTATGCCTGTAGTCTACCTATCCGTTTAGCTTTGGAGATAAGACGAGTAAAGACGATTATAGGCTTAAGAGGAACTTGCTATTCTATACATTTTGGACAACTTATTACTTGAATTTATAGAAGGACCGATACAACAATTGGGAAATGCGTCATATCCATAAAGAGTACAGATGGAAACATGTAAGGAAGGAGTACATTTAGTGTAATACTTTCAAGAAAAATGCCATCTCCCCCGGAAGTCTTTGTCAGACTGATTTGTACTGTAGAAAAACAGTAGGTTGTTTATAATGTGTAAAGTCTTAATATTAATAACAATTACTAGGACTTGGGGAGGGTTGGCAAGCTGAGCTGACAAGGGTCATCGGCATGCTGCTTTCATTTTTGGCAGTTGCAGCCGAAACTAGAACCACAAGGGAAAAACCGACACAACAAAGCTCCCTCTGTTTTCCAAATAAAAGTTAATCTTACCAGTAGAAGCGTAGGTAAGTAATGTGGTAGTATGCATTTAAAATGACTTTAGCGTCCGTTTTGTATCAGTAGTGATCGGCGATGACTTGTTTCATTGATTTATCTAGATTACATTAAGAGCTCCTTGTTTAAAAGAGCACAGGGCCCATTGTTTTTAAGTAATGAATAAGTCGTCACTGCACCCTATTAAACCAATTATTGCAAGTTGTGATTAACCATAGCCCCGAAACCTGATACAGCGATTTTCTGACTGTTTGCCAGTATAAGTTACAGTATACAAATCTGGTAAGTAAGTTGGGATTCCATTTGACTTGTCACAATTGTTTCATATTGAGTCAGTCTTTGACATCTCCGTCAGGCCGGGGTAAGAAAACTGTCAGTTTTGACGGGTTGCTAACTACCGGAAAAAATGCTACGCTACGGGACTCAACTCGACTGACATTACTAGAACAACACTCGTCAGGACAGGTCATGTCACTTGAGCAAATACAGCTAAAATATATTCATGACCGAACGGTCTTAATATGCATACTACCATTTAGAAAAGTTTGGTATGAAATGGAGAGATCCAGTTGAGCATGCATCTGTTCCTAGTTCCTAGCGCAGCGGTAGGATATAAAATAAAAGTTTATTGTAACAATTCAACTTATCTATCGTAAAAGGCAATATTGCCTTGTGGAGTGAACGTACACGTTTTCCCGTTTGGTGGACTTTATTTGTCATTTCACATCCCTCCTTGTTTGTGGTCATTTAAGGTGTAATGGCTTACCACATTATGTATGCATACGTATCCTTTATTCATGTTTGTGCCCTTTCCCTGCAATGAATTGTTGTGGCGGTTGGGTTTGTTGTAAATAAAAATAATTTTTTGTGATCTTGCCTTCGTCTCTACCTCCTTTTCCCTAATAAGAACAGTGAATTGATGGAAAACAGACTGGCATACTACATTATGCGGCTTGCCCACAATTCCCCGATGTAAAGGCAGAAGTACTTACACACTTTTATTTCTCATCAAACCCAGTTGCACACAATGATACTCACACTTCGATTCACAAATTAGATTCTCTCTTTTGTCACGACACCATCTCTTGATTTCACGCTATTTGCCTTTCCGTATCAACAAACAATAATAAAATATGAAATGACACGCTGCAATGCTCACTCTTCCCTGACCAACAAACAATGCATTTCTGGACATTCAGGACACAACAAAAAACAGGGCAACTGGACTGGAATCCGGAATGACCATTTGAATTTCGATGCGGTAACAATAGTGTGAGAAAGGGTCATATGCGAGACTGCAATTGGCATTGTGTAATTAACGTCTGTTGTTGACATTTGTGAGCTGTGTTGCGAACCCAGATCATTTCATGCAGTATGGAATTCACCCACCGAAACAAACTTGATTTTCTCGAATGAAGTACAGTGTACTATCTTACTACGCATGTGGGTAATATGGAACATTTGATGTGTTCCATATCCGAGAGATGCTCCATTAAAAACTGCCCCAGAACCTTATCCCGATTTGATTTATGGATCATTATCCAAATGGTAATTACACGCTTTTAGACATGACAATCAATCTCCACAACCTACGTTTCAATTGTTCATGTTTTTATCTTGACGTAATTCGATGTGCCTTGTAAAGAAGAGCATCTAGGTACGCATATTAATGTACTTTTTGAGTTATTCTAAATCATTGCTACATGTACATACTGACTTGTGCTGTCTGTCATTTGCTTTTGTCATTTAAGATGTATACGCAGTCCCACCACTTAATAACCAATTTCTCACACTTTTGATAAAAAAAAACTTCTGTGCAACGACAAACATTAAAGAAATATAATGGCTACCCATGGTGGTGGTGGTGGTGGTTTGGAGACAAAGCGATAAAATATTATTTTGACTGCTTGCAATCCCCCAACTTTAAAAGAGTGTAAACAATGAGTGGAAAACGTGAGCGTTATTTTTTCCGCATTTGTTCACACTTTTTGTCGAGATATACATGTACCTACCTAAACCAACCACCAGCATATATGTAATGGATACTGACTGACGGACTGCCACTGACTGTCATCATTATGTTTGTCCTTTAATATTCCTTTTTGCCTGTGATATACACAACTACCCATTCTGTATTCATTTAAGTTTTTTGTTGTAAATAAAAACAGAATATCAAATACAATTAATTTTAAACAGATACTCCTTTTGCATATAAGCAAGCAAAAGCGTGAATATTTCAAGATTACTTATGCACGGGTGATGTACTCTGTAGTCAAAGTCAAGAAAAGGAGCAAGTGAACAACGTGTTCACCCAAACAACTGAACGCAGCTTAAATCTTTCTGAACTGTTCCCCAAATGAAGATGGACTATGCAACTCTTTTTTTTGTTTGAATGAAACCAAGCATGATTTTATATGAATTTCTTCAAAAATCAGAAGGCGAGTTTACGTTTACTTGACTGTTTGCTTTGCTTCTTCTTTCAATTTTTTTGTAACATTTTTTCCCTCGAGATAATGGTTACAGTTGCCTTCAAGCGACGTGATTTATGTCATTTTTGCAGTGTAATGAATGTACAATGCTTGATCTGCCTGGACGAACGGAGACATCAGTCAAGCCAGACAAGTCGAGACGAAATAGATTTCCTTGATAATGTGCATATCTTGTACTAAAAATCGTATCAAGTGACGTGATGCTTTCTGCATCTTCGTGTTCGCTTGCTAATAAGAAGAATATCACCAGATTTAAAAATGTGGTAGTTACGTTTCGCTGAGGGTGTTGCATAATTTGCTTTTGTTAAATGTGTGCCAGTGGTAGATATGTACTTTTGCTATGCGAGCATGTTTTATGATCATCTTGGCTTGGCATACCTTTTACTTCGTTGTCGGCTTCGTTTATGGTATCAAAATTGCACTTCATTCTAGATAAACAAAGACAGTGCAAACGAGGTCCGATTTAAAACTGAGTGAGATTCAGTAACATCGTGGATCTTAACAAATGCATGAGTCTGAGTGCAATGTAACAAAATAATCGTCCAGTTTTTTTTGTGGCACCACAACAAGGCGATTTTAGTTAAAGATCGGATAGTTGAAAACCACCCATGAATTTTTAAAGAAATTAAACTTCAAAATGTAAATGGATCCATATTATACGCTTCAGTTGAGTCTATGGTATTCGTGTTAAGCTTTGCTACGATGAAATATTAAGCAATGCAATGTCATCATTACTAGCCATAACGTATGTAAGATTCTTTGGCGTACACGAGGGTAATCCTTGAGCCATGCTAAGTTTTTCTACTAGTTAGTTGGGGGACGAGGTGGGTAATAACGTTATGTGTGTGAATGTTGATTGTTACTGGCTAAAATACTACAAAGGTAATTAAAAGCCTGGTGCAGCTAAGGGATTAACTAATACGCCAGCGATCTTACCTATAAACTCAAAAAAGATGGTCATTATATGCATAAACACCAAATTCGGAGAAGTTTATAATGTCCCAGGCGGCATGCGCCTATGAAGTATGCATACTTTTAATTTGGATTTTTGGGGGACATTATAAATAAGTAAAGGAAAACTTTTTAAGAACCTTCCCATCCTGGATTAGTTTGTTCCTAGTGGATTGTGGTGGAGTGGGCACGAGAGCTAAAGGTGCGCAATGCATGTTTCACGTTTTCCCTGTATCCTGTATAAGTAGATAAACCATACCACCTTTTGTTATACCCACACCAAGATTCCTTTCTCCCTATTTTCTTCCTGTTCTGTTAAATGGTGAAGTGTAATCCTTAATATATTATGATGTCTTGCATCTCATCCCATATAATATATAAATGCATATTCCAAATTTAATACTATAATTATTATAATTTTAGTAATATTTGTGTACCGTGCGCAATGCGTACAAACACAACCCGTATAATAATAGTAATTTGCGCCTCTCAAAGACATTAAATGTTATGCTCAACCCCGACAAATTGGAAAGGTTAAAAAGAGATTAAACACAAATTGTTCTCAATGACCCACACCCAGTGGTAATGTATTTGGCGAGGTATGAAATATGCAATGACTCTCAATACATGTTAATAATACACCAGTCCACAAAAATGCCATTTTACTGTTTACGAAAGCCCGAACCGAAATCTAGCAAGTATATATACCTATACCTAATCACAAAATTGCAGCTTATGAGTTATAAGCACATAATTATATGTTAGTGTTAGACTATTAATTAAAAGATTAAACTGTAGTGAGTACTTACCGTGAGTAGTATGGGTGGGTGTCGGTTACAATCAAATTGGTAGTTCGTCAGGTTGGAATGGAACCTTTCTTAATGTGACTATTCAAACAGTGTAGGTTTAAAAAAACGTTTTGATTGTTGTACGTGTTTTAGATTAAACCGAATATTGGCAACTATATTTAGAGTTAACTGGCGACTGGAAAAAACGCGAACTCCGGCCGAAGGTATACTTTTACCCCACAAACCCCACAAATATAATATCCCGGTTTTTCTTTCCAATCTGATGTGGTGGTAGACGGTGATGCAAACTTTTCATGAAGTGTGTCTGAAGAGTCTCCACGCTGTAGGTTCAGGATAGTTTGAACATTGAACGGAGTGAATAACGAGAGATGCGGAGACGCAAACTGCCTCCTGCAAGTTTGCTCGTAACGTAGCCCAATGGAACAAACCAAGTATAAATGGCCTTTGTGAGCTTAGCTTAGTTTTCCTCTGGCATTGTAAATAATGTGATGTACGGAAGATTTGGAGTGTGTGTGGACTGAAAGGGGAGAACAATACGCGGTAGGACTCTGGCAATCTTTATGAAATGAAATGTGTCGAGGAGAGTGAGGCTGGAACGGTGCTTGTTAGTAAGTTGTAAAAGCTGGCATAGAGGAGTGAGGGTGCCAGGCCAGACAAAAGCAGTAGGAGTGAAGTTGCCGAAAACGAGTAGATATAGTTATCCCATATCTCACCTCCCTCTCCATTTTTTGCTTTCAGATAGTAACATTTTTGCTGTTAGCTTCTGCTTCTCTGTAATAGGCAATAGGCATAGATGAAGGCATTGGAAAATGAACATGTACATCTTCATTCCATTTGGTACGAGGAGATATGGGATATCTATGGGAGTTTGATAATTTGATAATTTTGTAATATTCTATATATCAATCAATAATCATTGAACATTTGAAAAACTGTGGGATATGAAATGCTGAAATATTACTGTCCACATTTTTAATGTCCGATTGGGTGGATTTATCCCCAAAATTTAAGTCGTAATTGATAAGTTTATAATTCAACGGTAGAGTATGATTTCGATTTCTCATATGTAATTGGTACTGGGTGCATTTAAGCCAATTATTGGTGTAAGAGTCACGCTTAATGACACTATATCATATTTCGTCTTAAATGAGGATAAATAAATTCTTGTCATCTGAGCTTTGGTTTTTCTCCATTATTACTATTATTACGTTTTGTGCATGTCGCCCTTATCCTTTTGTAAAATACGAATAGTTTTCAGATGCATAAATGTATATACGTATGACACTATATCATATTTCGTCTTAAATGAGGATAAATAAATTCTTGTCATCTGAGCTTTGGTTTTTCTCCATTATTACTATTATTACGTTTTGTGCATGTCGTCCTTATCCTTTTGTAAAATACGAATAGTTTTCAGATGCATAAATGTATATACGTGTGGGTACACAGGCGTTGTTTGAGTATTCATATAAAAGTTCCATGGGTTAGAGTGGTGGAGGGTCAGATGTTAGATTTGTTTTGTCTTCCTAGGATAACAAGCAAATCGCATTTTCACACAAGAGGCAAAACAATGCTGAAAGAGTAAAATTTGAATAAACTGGTGTAACATAACCCCTTGGACGACTGCTCTTGTCCTGCTGTCAGTTTCTGTAACTCGATTTTTTCACACAAAAATGTTTCCCTACACGGGAGATACAAAGCATGCAAACAAAGTGGCTTATTTGGCGTCGCGTTTTACTGGCGTGACATTTATTTACACTATTTCCTATAATATGACACTGCACACGCAACGAAATGGGCAGTATAACCCGTTGCTTATTCACGAGGCGGATGATTGTCATAAATGTATATAAGCCAATATGTACGTACTTGGTGGCGGATTCTGCAGAAAAGAAAAAAAGGATGCATATGCAGAGCCATTGTAGCCCGGAAAATAAGAGGTGACAGGGTTTCATTCATGAAGTTTGAAATTGGAATACCATAATAATATTTATTCAGATTTACATAAAGAGAGAAAAGGGATGCGATAGGATACCCTTATATTTGATCTTTTATCCACATGTTTTTCTCTGTCAGCCGATATTTGTTAACAATATTTGTGTCAAAGAGAAAAATGACGAGTTGCTAGCAATTATAATATAATTTTAAATAACCTCATTGAGTCAGTCTTGTGATTCTTATGGCCTGGCCAATTTAGCTGGAGCTTATATACCTAATACAAATTGCCCCGTGAATGTAAGTGTTAATCGATGAATGTCCTCGCCAGAAACTGGAGCGTCTGCAATGTTTTCAAGCGATGAGTTGAGGATATTAGTTATGTAGTTAGTTTTTCAAATTTTAATTATAACTTACCCATTTAATATTATTTGCATTCATTGTTTCCGGCATCTTTTCTCGCAGAATCGATTGCATTTCGAAGGGCGAAGGGCAATGGAAGTTCTTTCGTGGCTGTAATTATTACTTGTTCACACTTAATTACATAACACGTATGCACGGGAAATAAAATTGTAGTTAAAAGTAACGTTTAGAAGAAGGACACCCTAAGGGTTGGGTGGGTGCGTTGTGATTCGGCAGGTATCTTCCTTCGCCGGAAGCATTATTAGTTTGCAACTCTAAAAGGATAAGTCGCGCTCGTTGAAAGCAGTATATGCAATTATAATTGGTTGTATAAAAGCAGGCTTTCCGGAGCACTTTAACCTTGTGTTATAAGATCTTCAGTTTGACCAATGTCAATCATTGGATTCAAACTGTTCCCAGCATCTCAAAAAAGACAATCCCGGAACTTCCAGTCATGGTACATGGAACTGAATGTGGGTAATTGGAAATCTGCATAGTAAATTAAAATAATCCCCGTTTTCTCATTTGATTTGTCTAAACGTAATACAATAGTTGCAAAANAATACAATAGTTGCAAAAATACTAGAAGGACTACTGGCCTAACTAACTAACCACTGGCCACTAATCCGCAATCGCTATAAATGTCGGCCATAAGATCATGTATTTTTTCAGTGTCATCCGCCGTACCCCGTACTCTAGCTGCAAACTCGGAGGCAACATGTTTTAATATGTGTGAGCCTGTTGGCAATTGCAGCTTGAAAGTTGTCGATTTGATGTGGTTGATGAATATACGTCCATGCCATCTTCCTTCGGAATAAGTAGATAAGTTTGGGACTGCATATTATGAGAGTGGTGCTGGCTTTTTGTAATGAACTCTCCCTTTTTGTGCATATTTTCCTGAAGGGCCCCCGTACCTTTACAAACTGGTATTTCTTTCACATACGTCATAATGTGAGTGCCTTTCTCTGACGCTATGCGCTATCCATTTACACGGGAAAGCAAAGTCTGCTGGAACTTTGGTATTCGCTTCAGTTTGCTGTTTGTCAGATCCCTTAATTCAAGTGTGGGATTGTGTAATGTTTTACGTATTTTATTTACAATCGTTTTGCTTCTCACTTCAAAAGCAGCACTTCGATTTTTGGCTACAGTATTCTACCATTTCATCACCATTTATGACTACCAGATGACATTTATAGCAACCCTAACTTGTATTATTATAATCATAGTGTGCATTAATGCCCGACATGTCATAAAATGCATATAATATTTCCTTTTTCTTACCTCATCTTGCATTTTCTTTGTAATTCTTCGGGTCCATTGCTATTGCTGGACAATGAATTGAAAGCATTCACAAATCGGTCTGTAAGCATTGGTAAGCAGTGCATCGAACCTACAGAGGTTGCCATCTAAGGAGTACTCTCCGCTACCACCGGTAAATCTGCGATTCACTTGGGCATTACTGCCTACTGCAGACCAGGATAGTCACTGTTACTTACTTTGTTTGCAGGTAGAATCTACTACCTTTAATAATTTCATCTCGTGTTAGATTCAGTTATTATTTTACATGCCTACCGTGCCATTTATACCTGTTCATGACAAATCCTGGACAGCGGAATCCGCAACGGGGTAAAAGAAAGCGATTAAAATCCCCAAAATATTTATATTTGGTTTATTTCAAGGTAAATAAAAAACTTACATGCATTTCCCAGATTTAACTAGCCTATAAAATCACAAAACTATTGGTATAAGGTATAATTTGACAATGAAATTATATTTCAAGGTAAATAAAAAACTTACATGCATTTCCCAGATTTAACTACAAAACTATTGGTATAAGGTATAATTTGACAATGAAATTCCTAATTCATCAATTTATTTTTTAACATGAACCGTTGAACCGACTTTGCATTTTATGATAAACCGTCTTAGGAATTTCAACGTCTTCAATCGTTGTAATATCCAGTACAAAGAAAGGTATACAATGGAAAAGTTAACAGCACACCTTTAATATTACGGCCGACCTGCTCACACTTCAAAAATCAAAACTACAAAGCTAGCAATATGAATGAGGAAGCGAAATTTTTATAAATCAATTGAATAAAAAAAGCGTGGAAAATCTTTGTTACTGACCGGATTTTCTGTCCACTAGAGGGACGCGCTGATTTAATGGTTACCTATAAGAATGCAACAATAGACCACCCCAGCACATTTCTAACTTTGGTAAACGAGTAAACCATAAGGGATAGGGAAGCAATATTTATTGCAAAAATTTTCAGTGTGTTTTAAAGATATTCTTTGCAATATTTCTGTCGCCACTCATCCGACTGTAATCCACGATTTACATAAAGCATAGCACCTGCCGTATGTTTCGGCATCTCCATGCAATCTCCAAAACGAAGTCCACAAATTAGTACTCTACATATTAGGTAAACTTACAAAAATTAACCTTATAAATCGATGTGATTTCTTTTCAATGTGGGCTTTTTAGATTTGAATTGTTAAATTGTCTAATCGCCGAATTTTATATAAATTCTTGTGCAAGGACCAGAGTTCTCAACCTGAATCAGTACTCAAAATAATTTCTCTTTCAACATCTTTCGTAAAGAGGGAACATATCCGGTACCTAATATCAAACGTTGTATATGTGTATATCTTACGAAATCTAGGTCGATCGATTTACTCCACCACGGCACGGCCTGACTCAAAGAATTGTTGGAAATAGGACAGTGTAATGCACTAGACGTAAAGAGAGTTTCATCTGTTGAGTTCTAGTTTTTATTCTTCAATCGAACATCATAAGTTTAAAATATAGTAGTCTTCATTTGGCAAAATTTAACGATGAATGCCAGAGGACACAAAGGACTGGGATTTAAAATGGATAAGGTTCACCAATTTGGCGTTAATTTTAAGGTACGAGTTGTAGTTGACAATGAACTGATAAGGCCTTATAAAAAGATTTCTGGGAAAGTGGTTATCGAAACGAGATTTCCAATAAAGCACAAAGGTATGGGATCTTTATTACACAGCTTTTGTATATTAAATAACAATGCATACATATTTTGAATTGTCTTGCGTTTAGGTATCCGTATTCAATTTGAAGCACAATGTAAGTTGAGCTATGCGTCCAAATTTGAGAACCGAACTACTTTCCACAGCCACAAGGAAAACATCCTACAAAATTCGAAGATAGAAATTTTTGGCTACCAAGAGTCGCCGATTCTATTCGCCATTGCTTCCGACCCACCAGCGCCGTCTGCACAATTTATATCCGGTAATATGCATAATCTACAGAGGTATTCATTTAAGAAGGGGAGAATCAACCAGTTACGTTTTTAATGCTATTGTTGACCCGTTAATTCCGTATCAACGGCTACTCTCTGCCTTTCCAATTATACAATTTAATCGCTTTAAAAAATTCCCCCTTTAATATTAGGGTGCCATTTGATTAATCCGGGAACGGTAACTTTCCCGTTCCAACTGGACATTCCTGGAAATCAAACTCTACCAGCGCCATTCAAAAACCAATTGGGGAGCCTTGTTTACCGTGTAGCAGTTTACATGAAAACCTTCAGACATCTTGATATACAAGTAGAAGTTGCTGAACATATTTTGGAATTCAATGGGCATCACAATTTGCTCGAAAATGTAGACGCCCTGACGCCAATCACACTGGAACAATTTTATAAGAAGTCGATGTTCTCTAGGAAGAGACTTGTTGAAGCAGTATTTTCTGTAGAGTCGTCCGGTTTCCTTCCGGAGGAAAGCATTCCATTTGTTTTGTACGTGAAGAACCCGAAGAGCATTCCACTGCACATGTCAGTGCAGCTAATACAGCAAGTCAAGTATGACGCAAGTGGTAGACGGGATTCGCCAAAGAAGAGATTCATTATTGTCGATAGCAAGGAAAAGGACTGCTACGAGCCGAATTCGGACAACACCTGGATTGA
>JAANSN010000630.1:0-51160 GCA_036850665.1 Dicranocentrus wangi
GTTAATATTTTTAAGGGATGTCATATGTATTGTATTTGATTCTGCAAATGTTTTATTTAAATATGATATGTAAAAATATAAACCAATGAAATTTATACAACTGGCGTTTCTTTGTTAAATGGCAAAACCTTAGTCAACTAATTTCGATCGATAAGGTCGTTTAAATCGGGTGCAGTGCACACTATTTTTGGCATGCGCGCATGGATACATAATATGTTATGATGTTATGATGCATGTTCTGAAATGGCTAGACACTTTAATAAAGACACAATTCAATTCATATGTAATGCATACGAAAAACATGGATGGAACAGCAAAACATAGTGTAAAAACGTGCATATGTCACTCGTCGCACTTTAAAGTGTACACTGGAATGATGCGATGAACAGTACTGACGGAAATTCACCATCAAGCTGGAAAATTTGTCATTTTCCCTGCGAAAGCAATGCCTAAAAGTATTACACCCCTTTAACGTCATCCCGTATTGTTCTCCATATTGTAATTTTGATGTATCACTCATCGTCAGTTACTACTTGCAAATGTCGACGAATAATAATTTAATAACGCTGAGAAAGCCAGGTGTAGTAAGGATAAATTAGCCCCTTTTAGTTTTATGTCAGCCTTTGCTCCCCTCTCGACCAAATACCGTGTCATCATTTGGAAGCGCGATTTGAATTCACTCCTGGTTGAATTAGAAACATAGTTTAAACTTTGTAACTGTGCCTTCCCTGAATGGAGAAGAGAAACAAGTGCAGTTTCTCCCAAATTGTTTTCTAGGTTGACGTTGGCACCTCTCTCGACAAGAAGTTTGACCACTTCCTCATGATGGTCGGATGGTTTCAAGTCTACTTTCATAGCCACGTGTAACGGAGTATTTTTACATTTGTCTGGTGTGTCAGGGGCAAAGTTGTATTCGTCTAGGAGTAGTTTCACACCTTGGAGCAGGCCATTCTTGGCCGCTAAATGGAGCAAATTTTGACCACTCTTCTCATCCCTCCAATTTACACCTGCATTGCAGTCTTCAATCAGAAACCTTGCAACCTGGGTGAAATCTGTGTACCCAATATACTCGTTCGATCTTGGTTGAGGTTGTGGTTGAAGTTGAAAGAGAGCAGCTACACACTTAGAAGCTCCGTTCCCCACTAAATCCACCCCGCAGTCTTTCATTAGCTGCAAAGTTTCCCATTTAATTTCAACCCCATGATCCACCAGTCCCTCACATAATGCCGTGTTTCCTTTCTTGTTTGTCGCTGAGACTCTAATCCCTTTGTGGATGAGATACTTCACAATGTCGTACGACTTTGCATCTTGTTGCGAAAGTGACAATGCAAGATGTAGTAAACTGTTGCCGTCTTCATCCTGAACGTTAATATCCACGTTCAACTCTTCAATGAACACTTTTAAAACTGGTAAGTTACGTGCCATTACTGCTAAATGGACATAACCTCCGTCGACAACATTTATTTTACTAATTTCCATAAGCATTTTGAAGGATTTCGGTGTCTGAGACTGCATGGCATTAAATATCACGGTTTGTCCGTATTCATCCTCCGCCTTGAAATCAGCTCCACATTCCTGTAGAAACTCGATTGTTCTTGGGTTTAGTGGTGACGTCACTGCAATGTGTAGGGGAATTTGTTTAACCCCATTTTCACAGTTTATACTCAACCCTTGATCAAGCAGAAACCTAATCCAACTAAAAAACTCCTCTTCGTTGTGTTCGGAAAGGCGCCGCCAAGGGATCAAATGAAGAAGGCTGCCCTTATTAATGTCCCTGGCTTGTGCATTCGCCCCCTCCTCAATCAAACACTTCAACAGCTCAAACGACGCATTTTCCTCGAGCACAGGAGTACATTGTCTCGGAAATGCTTTCTGTTCGAAAATATTTTCCCTATCGGGACTACTCATCCCCTTCAAGAATTTGATTATCTGTTTTTTCTCCTCAATGACCCGTTTGTCATTATTGAATGACTTAAAAACGCAAGTTTGAAGGACATGCAGGCTGGGGATGTACGCGTACGGTCGCTTGTTTTGCCATACACTGTTATCAAGGCCCTTATCCAGCACGAGATACCTTACAATTTGAAAGGAGCCTCTGTGAACTGCCATATCGAAAGGAGATGGTTTCGATTTTAGAGCATTTGCAACATATGAATCCGTACAACAGGATTCCATCAGACTAAACAAGTACTTCACAGTGGCAAGACTGCTATGCTTCGCAGCAACTGATAAAAAGTCCAGTATCCTGTTGGGCTTTTCCAGTTTTAAAATATTCACTTTAAAATATTCCTCCTCTAAAGATTTCACCAAGATTTTTGTTATTTCAGTATAGTCATGTCGAAAAGAAGCGACAAATTGAAACGAGATAGAGTCTTCCTTAAAATGTTGCGATAGACCGGATATTACTGAGGGTTTAATCTCTGTTTGCTCACTTTCAAGAAACGAATTCATAAAGTAGGATATCACAGGATACAAAAAGTGAGCACCTAGCAAGTTTCTCGAATCTAATTCCATGAAATCTTCTTGTAACAGAGCCTTATCTACATCCCCCAGAGCGAGAATGTCGTTCGCTAAAAACATTCCCATGTCGTTTGCCATCTCTTCAGAATAAGGCTGACTGTCGAGGTTCAAGTTTCCAAGACTAAAGTTGAAAACAAAGCGAGCCAAGTAGAACTCGGCGAATGTGCGGTGAACAAATCGAATTTGGGAGTGGTCATTGGAGCTATTAATGGATTCGACCAGTCCATACGCACACAGTTCATCAATCTTGATTTCTTCTAGCGGTTCAAAGATTTTCGAAAATTTTCCCATGTACTTTGGGAACAACAGTTGAATAGAAAATTTCATATGAATTGAATCCATCCTTGCTTTAATTATGTCCATGACTAGGGGATTATTATCGGAGTTTGATTTCTTCAGGTAAATTCTCAACTTCTTATTGACCACATCCGAATACAGGCCTGTCATTGAAGTTACCATAATTTGTAACACATCAAATTTTATCCTCTCTTTAGCTCTTGTAGAATATTCTTCCGCTCTGTCTTCATACACTTCGGCGAGGAGAAGACATTGCAAGGGCACCCCTGCCATTTCATTTTCAAAGTCAGTCATCTTCCCATGCAAACCATTCACACATTCTGCTGCAAACTCTCGCAAACTATCCGTGTCTTTACAGGTACGCTGCCGGTATTCATTATTATCCTCAAACAATGGGCGAGTCCAAAATTTGCAAAGAAAATTTATCTGGTCGGCTTCATTAAAAGGATGGATACGAAAGCCAAGAACGTCTAAAGTTTCCTCCAACTTGTTCATCAAATGAGGTCGGGTGGTTGCCCAAATTCGAATATTTGGCAGGCTCTTTAGGATATCCAAAATTTCATTAAATTTTGAAACCGTCTCGGTCGGCACCTCGTCCAACCCGTCAAACATCAATTCACACTTGATTTCTTTACATGTTTGTGCCTCGGGATGAATACAGGATTTTAGCAAAGATTTCCAAAGAGCAGAATCATCCTTGTCAATCAAAAGCGTGTCAATGGTCTCCCTCTTCCAGCCCACATTCTCCACATTTTTCATGAATTCACTGATTGTAAAAACCTTAACAAATTGAGTTGGAAATTGTTCTTTGATTGTCTCCGCAAAGAAAGTTAGTAAAACTGACTTTCCCATCCCTGGTGTGTCTGAAATGCAAATAGGAACACAGGGGTTGTCCACCTGTGTATGGAACACTTTATCATCAATGAGAATCTCCTTTCTGATGTCAATATGATTGTGCAGATTGCCAACATATCCTTGTGTTTTTATCCACTCGAAATGGCTATCGCTAATGTACTTCAGCCAGTGGATGTTTGTAACACAGTTTTTACATAGAAACTTAAATTCCTCCTCCCGGTCACCCAAGGAAGTGCCCTCAAGGACGATAAATTTGGCTGTCAAAGTGGACTGAAGATGCTGATTACGCGACGTATCCACCTCGAATGATTTTCCTAAGTTATCCCTCCCCACGATAATGCTCAAGTGGTACAATTCTATTTCGCTGATGGCGTATTTATCACTGGAATTATCTTCTTGTAGAATGCTTGCCGAAATGTATCTCCTGGGTAAGAGTTTTCGATGAATGTAGTACGATGGAATGGGCCGGTTGGATGTGATGCTGCAGATCTCTGGAGAACAGTCATTTATCAGGTCAATCAAAATTTGACCTTGGAGTTCCTTTAGGACTTGCTCGTTAGTTTTATCCCAGTTAAACTTTGAAAGGAGAGTGTTTAAGGGCATGGATTTGTTTTGAAACTGAATGTTTAATGTATCTCCTCGGTAAGAGTTTCCGATTAATGTAGTACGATGGAATGGGACGGTTGGATGTGATGCTGCAGATCTCTGGAGAACAGTCATTTATCAGGTCAATCAAAATTTGACCTTGGAGTTCCTTTTGGACTTGCTCGTTAGTTTTATCCCAGTTAAACTTTGAAAGGAGAGTGTTTAAGGGCATGGATTTGTTTTGAAACTGAATGTTTCTGGATTTGAGAAGTTTGGTGAGTGGCTCTGTCAAATCCGTCCACGTCAAAATGTCTTCAGTTGTTATAACTTTGTCAAGCATACTGTCATTTTGAAGTTTCTGGTCAATGGTACTTTTGGGTTCGCACACAACAGTAATAATTTTTGGTTTGGTCAGCTTTGCCTTTTCTGTTGCTTCCAGCACCGCCTTTAACTTTGCACTCTGGCTGATTTCGACAATATTGAGGTTTGCTTCATTAGAAAGCTTGAACTTTCGGGGGTACGACGTGACGCTGGCGTCGGGAAAAAATTGCTGTAGACGTTGTACCGTGAGATTAATATCGAGTGTAGATATTAGCAGGAATGACTTTTGGCTTGACAGAAATTCGTACACCCCTTTTGGAACACTTTGAAAGTAATATTGAGGCTCCATCTGTTCTTCAGAGGGCTTTGGGGGAATTGAAGGAACTTCAGTGCTCTCAAGGTGATAACGAGGAAATTTTGCTGGGGTTGGACCGGGCTCAGTCTGGCTGGGATGGAACTGAATCGCTTGATGTGATGTTGATGCAATTTGTCCAGGTGCAGGTGGAATGAAACATACAGGTTGTGGTCCCCCCATTGGAAGATAAGAGTATGCATTGTGTGGCATTCCGAAAAAAACTGGCTGTGGAGCGTGATAGTAGTGATTGGCGAAGGTTTCAAAATGCATTCTTGGGCCGGGCAGCATATACTGGTGATTGTGATTAGATTCAATCGCAGGGCGACTTGCTGACAAACCCTTTATTTCATTTGGAATTTCGACTTTGTTCTTAGTGTATCCATCCACAAGGATCTGAAGCGCTCAATACTGGTGATTGTGATTAGATTCAATCGCAGGGCGACTTGCTGACAAACCCTTTATTTCATTTGGAATTTCGACTTTGTTCTTAGTGTATCCATTCACAAGGATCTGAAACGCTCCGGTCTGATTAGTGACATAAAGCGCATGTATTAGTTTCTCATAATAGCCCGCATTCCTAGTTATAGCTGTTCTGTAGAGTTTTGTACTACGGCTTATATCGTCCGGTGATGATGCCTATGTAATTTGCAAATAATAATAATAAACAGTGGCTGATTGAATGGATATATTATGTTTATGTATTGAATTTTCCTCTAAAGTAAATGGGACATTTATTGAATCATACCAATGCNCTGATTGAATGTATATATTATGTTTATGTATTGAATTTTCCTCTAAAGTAAATGGGACATTTATTGAATCATACCAATGCGCTAATATCACCAGGTCCTAAAATTTTGTCACTTTGCAGTTTTGCAATAAATACGCTATCGCATGTCGTTAACTGAATCAGCTCGTATAGCTGGTCAATGATATAATCCCTTTGCCAATTTTCCGTTTCCATTTTAATCAGGTTAACATTTAGTAGTAATATTTGAATGAAAATAGTAACGTTATATTAGTCTTTTCATAATGTTTGTTCTCCTTGCACAGATGGTTAAAATAGCCTCTTGTGGTTGAGCGTTTCTAAAAGAAAAATCTGTCCAGACGAAGCGATCCATTCAATTCATTAACAGATGGTTAAAATAGCCTCTTGTGGTTGAGCGTTTCTAAAAGAAAAATCTGTCCAGACGAAGTGATCCATTCAATTCATTAAGTAAATGTGTATACATACATGTATTATAGTTTCTCGTCCAATAGGCCAATCCCCAAGATCTCCTTTCATACCAATTTTCCTTAGCAAGTATTTTATACGATAAGCACAATAGGCATATATATAGTTTTGCAAATGTATGGATAGGTACTAATGCTAACATTTTCCTTTCAAAGCGCTTGTATAAACCTGAAACATTACATAAATAAACATAAAAATACGACGATATGTGAAGATCCATGTGAGTGCGAAACAAGATTTTGCAGATAGGTAGCAAGCAAATGCAAGACGCCTAATGGCTACTATTATTCCAGAATACAGCAGTATGCAATATGCCTTCAATACCAATATATACATAGAACAAGGGAAAGGACATTCATTTTCACTCCCGGCTGGACAGCTTCCATTTTATATGCATTCTATATATATACCTGAAAAGGGTTGATTGCAGATGGTTGAAATGAAGAGTAGTGCAGGCATAAAATGTAATTAATACAACTGGTTTGCAGAACAGGGCAAATACATTAAAACCTCTGCTGCGTGACATCTCGGCTTCGTAAATCTCTGGCGTAAATAGGATTTGCGTGTTGATCTAGTAAATACTATTTTTGTATACTGCATGTATATACGCAAAAAATACTTATGGATCTTCTCACTCAAGTGCAATTAGAGTTTAACAAAGTCTGCCGATGTTTGTTTTAGCGTTTTTTCAATGCAATGGCTTTTCGCTTCATCTTGCGTATTATTATTGAATTAAATCGCAATGATACAAATTGGGTTGCAAATTAAAAGCTTTTATTTTGGTTTCATTAGACAAAACGAAAGTTTAAATATTGCATTTTATCTACGTACATGACAAATAAGCATTTAAATATTCGTTAAATTACACATCTTACATTTATTATTTACTTCCTATAGAGTTTCTTATATCATAGATTATATTTTCACGGGTATAGGTAAGAATAACATGTGGGTACGAAGATTTCATAGGTCCACAACTTCAAACATAATTTAAACCTTTAAACCATACATTCCACATACTTTACATTTTATATATCATACACACACCACATTATACAACTTACGCTAATTACAACTTTCTGTATCATCCCCTCCCTACGGTATATATAATAATAATAATAGTACCACAACGTTTAGAAAATGATTTTTCACATTCATTTTAAAAGCAAGTCGTGAAATTGCTAATATGGTGCGACGTGCACATGCAAACTTTTTAATATCCTAAAAAACTTATCAACACGTATAGTTTTACAAATTGTTGGATTACGCATTCAAAACACGCCCACGCCACTCACAGGTAACACACACACTTAATTTTACTCATAATTATCAACTTATGTATTCTGCTAAAAACCCAGTTGATAATCGTATACATAGCTTCTCTCTGGTTTTCTAGTGATCTGTACAAATTCATAGTTTCTATTATTAATATTATAATTAATACTAATCATAAATAACTCTGTATTACGGTAACAATACCTAAAATATCTGGAAAACGGTAGCCTAAAATGTACGAAAAAGGTTTTGCATGCGGTTGTGCAGTGGTGTTTTATTACGTGTAAATATCTATTTTGCAAAAAACTATATAAATGTATGTGTAATCTTGATATAGCTTCATTCTTCTGTAAATTACATGCTTGCATTTACATTTATAAACAGTAAATTATACATTAGATTGAGTGAAAATACGATAAACAGTTTTTACATCCCTGCGTAAAATCTACAAACATGCAGATGATACTCTTGTTACTTTAAATCCGTATTATGTCATATATACTGATATATATAAATCTAGTGATTTTTTTGGAATGGTTATATGGTTATAAAACAAGAACTGCATGTGTGAAAAAACGTTGAAGACTGGATATGCAAAAATCTTTAATGATTGATTGACCTATCTTTTTATATCCTAATAAATATGCCGTATAATATATTGCCCATATTCTACTATTTTTAAATACGGTAACAAAACAGTTCACTCCACCCGCGATGATTTCATTTATAATCTCTTTCTATTAATTGTAAGAGCTTTACTCACTGTCAATAGTTTTTTCCCTTAAAGAAACGGCAAATTTACGATAAATTGTTTACAACTCCTCCTACGTAGCCTTATTGAATTCCACGAAGAACATTGGAATGATTAGGTATGTTCTCCAAAATACCAGAGAGAGAGTCCAGTGAGAAACCAGAATAACATGTTTGCGATTTCCTGATATGATAATATGTTTTTTTCCTTTACATACAATGTGGTAATATTCTGCGGAATTAATACAGAACAATACATACAGTTCAATTTGGAATGTTTCAATATGTTGTACATTGTGGAATACCTGGAAGTGTATGTGTTGACACAATTTTATAGTAGTGATTCAAAATGGAATACATTTATGGAAGAAATTATTTTGACGACGATTTTTCCTCCGGATGGCAGCAGTAATTACCGACTGATTCTAAATATATTCTTGAGTTACCTATGTGGTATGACTATGTCTACGCGGCTAACCGGTTTAAATAGGAAAAGTAGAACCATTCAATAACTATGCATATATATAATACGGGTAAATTATTGATTACAAATTTCACTAGGGTTTTGGAACGTCTCGTGATTACTGTATATTCTACATCGTACAAGTTTTTTGGCTTAGTAGCATAGAGCAATCCTATGAGTAATATGATATATAATAATATAATGAATGATGGAATACTTTACAAAGATTGTTTCCCTTACTTTAAATACATATGTAACGTGTGATGATGATTTTTTTGTATAGGTATGTATTTGGAATGTAAAATGTAAACGATATACAGGTAACAGAAACTGGGAGTATCGCAGACTACGAATAGAATACTACGAGGGGATTTATAGATTTATAATAAAAAAATTTGAATTGTCTACAATAAATAAAACGGATGTTTTCGTATGGCTTACACTAATGTACTTTACGAAGCGGTAGAATACCAATTAGCGTTCTTTAGATCCCCGTACGGAGTCGGTTTTCCGGGATGATACAGGTGAAAACCGGTGTGGGGTGGGGGATAAAACTGAGATTGTGAATGATCAGTCAGTGGATTGCCATATTGAGATTCCAAGGCGGAATGTGGATGGTATCCATACACCTGAGGTTTCAGAGGTAACGGTTGCGCAGGTCCGTCCAAGTATGATTGAGGAGGTCGGAATGAGGTGTTGGTGGTGGTGATGGAAGCAGAGTCTCCATAACCGTTTGCAGGGTCTGTGGAGTATGCGGGTTTGTCTCGAGGAGAGACAGAGGCTGGAGGGGTCATTGCTGACTGGTAATCGTAAGAGGAGACGCTGGAGTAAGGGACCAAAGAGGGAAAGTCTGAGGCAGAGGCTGATTTCTGGTGAGAACTCAACATGAACTGGGATTCAGAGCCGTAGGTGTCCGAACCGGGTGGAGTGGGGAGGGCGCTTTGCACAGTGCTCATATCGGGATAGTACGATCCGGCTCCACGGGCTGCGACCACAGCTGCTGCAGCGGCGGCCTGGAAGCATAAAAAGTTATTCTAACAACTTAATTCAGAAACTTAAAATTCGAGAATGAGGGTTTCGCTCGCGTGATTTTCTGTTTAGTACCTGAACATTAGCACGTATTACACTTTCCCTGGAAGCACACAACTGTCGAAGGAGTGCCGAGACTGGCAAGCCGGGTCCAGACTGGGCTCCAGCTCCAACCCATTGAATTGCCGAGCCCGCCCTGGAACCTGTGGGCTGACGCAGAAGTGAGTCCGTGCTAAAGTCTATTCCTGACGTGACAATAGGTGGAACCTGATCCCCATCCCGGCCTGGCAAATGCTTGGACATGACTTGCTCCAAGTCTTTAACTGACGAGCCTCCCTGAAAACCAAAGCAAGAAGTTGTATTGTTGTTATAACTCGGGCCAAGTTCCTCTTTTAATGTTTCGTTTAAGTGGGTGTAATTCCGCGCACATACTCTTTTCCCACTTACCGATGCATCCCACGCTTGACTATGACTTCCTCCTGACTTCCGCCACCTCCCACTTTCCACAGAGTTATCAGCGTCACTGTTAGTATGCGGACTGGCACCGCTCTCATGCCCCGAATTCCCATTGATTCCTTGACCTTGTCCAGACGTGGAGTTGGAAACAGGACTTTCCATCATCTCATTTTGTACAATTATTTGCCGTTTGTTGGCACATGGTGAAGAATGTGAATTAGCTGTATGACTGCTACTTGTATGCCCCCGGGATCCGGAACCCTCCATGTGTAGCGCTGCTGCAGCAGAAATGCTCTCATCAATACTTGCTGAGTTCGCAGAGGATGATGACATTCGGCTAGTCGCCGCACTTGCACGATCCAGCTTCCTCTTCCTCCCATTCGACTTGCCGGAAACGTTTGCGGACGCCGATGGTGCTGCTGGTGGAGGGGGTATCATTGGCTCCGAGTCCAGGGAACGAACAGACTGCGGGGTTCTAGGGTGGTCGGAGGTGGATGTCGATATCGGGGTTAATGGCTGCGAGTCCGGAAGCACCTGGAAACAACAAAGACGGCCGTGCGTATCATACCGAAAATCCATTATCGGGAAAACCTTTGCCCAAAAAAAATTTCCTATCCTGTCCCGTTATTATTATAAACTCTGTTTCTATTACGGTTTACAAACTTTCCAATGAAAAACTGCATTCCACTCACAAAAAAAGCACTCTCCACTGCACTTTTACTCTCGCAGTACTTCACGACGACGACGACGACGACGACGACACACAAACAAACCAACAATTTTTTTTCGGTTCCTATCATTGAATTCGAGAGACGGAGAATGGGTGTAATATACTACTCAAAAGTTTCCATTTATACGTGCCCCTCACTAAAAACCGTGTGTGTTTGTGTATACATGACGGAATTGGAAATGTAGGTGTGTAAGGAAAACATGTGTATGATCATCACGTATTTTATTACACGGTTGTGACACGTACTTAATGAAATTTCGGGTCACGATCCTCCCCATCTTTACTAGGTGAGAAGCCCAGGGAAAGCTAAGAGCGCCACCGTTTTTTTTCTTATATTTACACGTATTCCACTGTCTCCCCACGTTCTTGTTTGCTACAGTGAATCACATTGTTGCTGGGCAGGGAGAGTGCAAGGTTATTTTGAAAAAAAGAAAGACTTTCTCCTCTTCTTTGTTTGTGTATACCGGAAACGGATTCAATAACAGACAGACATTCTGGCCCGGGACAACTTACCGTATTGGCTTCATCCGAAAGTCGGTTCGATGTGGATCTTTGGTGGACGAGACCAGCATTCGGAGCTCTTCTTTCACGACCAGCGCAACCATCTCGTATATCTGGCGACCTGTCTGACCCCGCTGCCGACCGGGCTCCAGGGGATTTGGAGGAGTCGTGGTGGTGCGGCCCACCTAATCCGTCTCGTCCCGGACCGTTCCCATCTGGAAGTGGAAGGTGCAGAAATATATCATTACAATTTTTGCCAACAGCATACTCAACAAATAGTGGGGATCAACAAATAGTGGGGGAGAGGGGGCTAACGTTTTATGCACAAACTTTTACCGGAAGAGTCTTGGTCCGGGGATTTCCTATCGTTGTCATCCAGCAACACTTCCCGCTTCACTGTTGGCGGACACTCTTGTTCCAGTTGACAACAGTCCATGACCACATGCGAATACTCTTTTCCACTGAAACGTAATTCAAGCAAGGGGATGAATACTTATTAGTGATTACCATAAGATTTTTTTAAAAGTAATATGACGCTGATGATGAACTCCATTCCCAAGCATCATAAATTTTCCTCAATTACCTCATAATATAGTTGACACATATAATACTCTGCTCATCAGAATTCTTTGTATTGCACACCACCGTGGCACAAGTTTGCAACCAAGTGTAGCCACCGTTCTTGTTCATCAAGCGGTAATACTGACTCATGACTTGTCCCTTGCCCAACACTGAAATAATGGGAAAATGTATATAAACAACGTGAAAAGGTGATTTATCTTCTCTCACATTTCTAATTTAACTAGTTATCCAAAGTGGGTAATAAATGTTCATTGTATTTTTAATTATCCCACAAGTTATTATTTATTTACTGATTTCTCAAAAAAAAATATTGCAAGTTACACCCCAATCTAATCTTGGAGAGGAAATGGTAATGGGATATACAATGAATGTGGCTATCAATTTCACGCAGAAAAATTATCATTATCAATTACAAGGAAAAAGGGGTAACGTTGCATGATATGGTGGGGATCACGAGCATCTTAAAATTCTCGGCAAGTTTCTAAGAAGGAAGGGATATTGGGTGCGAAGTAATTCCACGTAGCTATAAATTAAGGGGGAAAATATGATAAATGTTGTAGAGTGCCCCTGACGCAAAACTGCAAACCGAACTGGGGCATCTTGTAATTAAAGTTAATCACCGTGATACAACCATCCGAGATGATTATACTCGGCAAGAGAAAAAAGGATAATGGATCAGTTGAGTACTCACAATCAACATGGCATTTCCTCAGTTTGCTCACGTCCTCGGCATGACAAATTGCATACAAATTTCTTCCCGTCATCTCCTCCGGTGTATACTCCAGTAGTTCCGCGACCCTGAAAATTTAATAAAAACAATGACATGTGGCTATGCCTCCCGTGTAATTAGATATAACTGTTTCATTATCATTTTTACAAATTGCTCCGTCATTACACAAGTCGTGCCCCATGTGGGAATAACAGGGACCAACGACGGCCGATCGAGGTAGTTGCAACCGTATAATCGGAACGCAGAGGAAAATTACAAGAGTGGGGCATTGAACGAAACGTAGGTAATAATAATGCAACTCGTTTGTAACAAAAACAATCTACAGAGAAGAACTCATCTCCTTGCAGTTTTTTCGTTTAGGTATACATGCATCTTCTATATATTACACAGCAAAGTGTCATAACAAATGGTTCAGAGGTGGTAAAGAGGACGTGTAGCCCATCAAAACCGGAGCACACCGAGGTGCAGCCAGCATTTCATCAACAAAAGTTTTTTTTGCATCTTTTAAAAATGCAAAAGTTGATCAATCCAGAGAGGATGAGTTAAAACTGGGAGACGGAGTGTGATGATTTGAAATTGAATCGGAGCCAAGAAATGATTGGTAGCGATGACCAACCACACCAATCACCCCTTATTAAAGTAAGTAGTCTCAGAATCGAATTTACAAGGTAATATGCATAAAGAAACCTGCAAGTTGGGAAACAGGATGAAGTGGATGTGGTGTGGATACTCAACACTATCATCCAATATACCGCAAATATAGTTTAAAAAAAATTGTTTACTGGGTGGACGATGCTTTGGTATGGTGTGCCTCTGAGAAGTTGTTGAAGTGGTAACATAGCCTCTTTAACCAGGTAACAACCATTGTAATTACTCATAACATCATGTGTGCATAATCAGACAATGGATTCGTTTCGAGAGGGTAGGAAAAAACCAGAATTTTTTTTCTCCTTCGAGAGGGGATCCTGTACGGAAGGAGAAATAGCTAGTTTGCCAGTTTTTAATGTTCTCCTCGTCACCTAACAAGATGCCAAGGATTAACTTGATTCTCACCTTGTTTCAATCTGACTCCTCTCCTCTCTGACAGAAAATGTTCTCCATTTTATAATAGATTTTACCACAACTAAAACAAGGGGGTGAGTGAGGAGAAGTAAAAAACAGATTGAAATGATAATTTCCCCTGATTTGTTAGTCGATCATGGGGAAGGCTTTAAAAGTGGACGGGCTGTCATATCAGATATTATATTTTTTCGACGTATGGACGGAACCGTAGTGGCATCAGACCGTAAATATTCAGCAGCATTCTGCCTCGCTGCTGCAGAGTGCACACCACCGCTGCTCTGAAAATTGCGGCTACTTGTATCATTCCAGCCAGCCCAACAATATTATGATAATTGGGGTGATGATAATGATGATTACCGAGTATCCTTGCAATTTTAAAGATTTTCCACTAAAACTCATAATTGAAGTTTCCACACTCGCCCTTTGGACTCCTTTTTATTATTATTAAATTTATGCATATTAATTCGAGATTGAGGGGGGTGATAAGAGGGAAAAAACAGGGCTTGAAATTCAATAGGAAAACTGGATTTTTGGCCACAACTTCCATAGGAAATGCGGGAAGACTCTGGGATCAAGAGTGTCGGCAATTGGAGCCTCTACTTAAGAGATTTCTGATATTTTGGCGTTTCGTTTTGCCTCCGGCCTCTGGAGGACAGTGGTGGTGGTGGTGATAATAGGGAATATACGGAGGAGATTTGCATGTAATGATAAATTATTCGTTCCTATTGAAAATTCATTTTGAAAAGGTGCCTTCTTCTCTTCTCACCATCAACAAAAGTGATATAATTATTGTTGGTAGTACGTACCTTGGCTCACAGTGAACTATTCTGAAGTCGAAGGTAAGCCGTGTGACGAACATGTCTGTTTCCAGGCGGATTTCATGGACTGACGGGGGTGGAAGGGCAATAGCTAGCGCAACCATTCCCAACAGCGGCGGAGGAGATTTGCGGGTATGTGAGAAGGAATACTGCGGTCTTAATTTGCATAATACTAGAACCACCTGAAATTATGGAAAGAATACGTTACATAACATATCTGATCGAAAGCTCTCCAAATCGATACCATAATTGTGTGTGCATATAACGTCAAAATATTTTGTAAAGTGAGACTCAAAAACTGGGACTGGGGAAAGCCAGACGGATCGAGAGTGTTTTACGCACAAAGTCATAATGGGATATCTGCTGTACTTACTGCACCAAAAAGCGAGATTTAGAGAATGCAACCAATTTCCTGACTTTTGTTATTCAGTCAGGCTGAGATATATAATGCAACAGGGAAGCTTGGTGAGCACAACGTGACTTTAATTTCCTTTAAATGGTCCCAAGGGACAGTTCAGGATAAACCTTTGTTTCGTCGTACAAGGCTTATTTCTCTCCTGTTTTCCAAAGAGTATAATACACAGATACACACACCATCCCATAAAGTATGCATATCTCCCGATTGCACCACTGTCTTCGTGAAATAATATTTTCTCTTGAAATATATGGACAGATATCCCACCGAAAACTTTGTGCTGCTGGGAAAGGGGATTTTATATTAGACGCAAAGCAACAGAGACAAACGAGATAAAATAGCTGTGTATAATTCAACCCATTCCGTTCATAAACTTTCCGATAAAGTTGAAATATATCTGGTGGTGTTTCAATTACAACATGAAGAGAAGAACTGATACATGTAGCGTAACAGTTTGAGTTAATAGACCTACAGCGGTTGAAAAAGTTTGTAATTTATTTCGTAAGCAGCCCAGCCCAGCCCACAATTTGATAGCATGTTGGTGGAACCAAGGTTTAAACTGGTATCTGGCTACACCCGCTTTAAAAGCAGCAGCAAAATAATAATCACAGAAAGAAAGAAGCTGGAGATTTTGAATTCGTACGGATCATAAAAACTTACCCTATATCCAGACGATTTAAAATGGCAACCTCGCTTCGTTAACGTTGACTTCATTCGAATGCAAAACGCTCTGTCGAGCCCTTTGTAACCTGACGTGCTGCTGATGGACATCACCGATGAAACTACAAAATAATATTTTTAAAATTAGGGATATTGCCGTGTTGTAATTGCATTCTAGCAAGGATAAAATGAAACCCATGATGCCTTTTAACCTATACACACACACACATGATGTGTGTGTCGTAAAAAATCAAACAGCCATTTCAGCCCAGCTTCCCCTGATCACACCACGCTGATCATCTTTTGATCCTCCCTTGACGAGTTTATAAGTAGCTCTAGACTCACCTCCTCCCAAGAATAACGTGGATATGCACGTGTGACCCTACTTAAAATTATTCCGATGCTTTAAATATATTCTGTAAGCCTACTTGATGGGAATATTGATTTAGGAAAATAAAATACACGTTGTCTAACCAAAAACACATATATCCTGTACGAGAGGGATGTACTCGCACACTCACGATAAGACAAAATTGCAAAGGGGGAGCATTTGCTGGAAGAAGGAAAAAACAAAATGTAATTTCCTTATCGGATCCCTGGAACAATTTTATCGTCAAGGTGGACTTGGACCTAGAGGTGAAATTATAGGCGTGTGAACTGAATCCGCTAAGATTAGTGCTGTGCATATATATAGCCCGCTTCATGTTGACTTTCGTCGTCATCCACCAAGTCAAACCTGGCTGGAAGGGGGGAAAAGAGCCATGCGAATACACCGTAGTGCATCGTTTTTTTTCTTTCTCTCCATTTTTCGGAGAACAAAACCTAAAGGGCTTGCGAGGTATCTACTAGTTTTATATACCTTTACACCAATAATGCTGAGATACCATGAGAGAGAGAGTACACTTCTTCAGGAGATTTCCTTTGAGACTTTTTATGTGTAAAAGTCACGTCTGAGGGTCTCCTCTCTAAGAGATTCGCCATCAATTCCATAGCCTCTGACACGGATCACCAATTTCTTTCCCTTTTCTGCCCTTTACTACGTAAGATACACAGAGGGTGTGAGAATATGCATCTTTTGGCTTGAGTGCGAGCAGCCTATATACATTTTAGTGAACAAAGTGGAAGAATCCTGTACTCTTCTTGCTCCTCTCTACCTTTTCCTAGAGAGCGGATATAGGATATCACAGGAGAGGAGAGAGAAAAAAATGTCGGAATCAACAACACCACCAACTTTGGAGGGAAAGGAACATGAATACTTGGATGATGTAGAAAGCAGGGAAAACGGAAAGGTGGATGTGTGGGATCTGCGGGGAGCTTATTTCGCATTGTTCACACGTACTAAAACATGAGATATGAGGCTCGTCTCGAGATAATTCGAATCACGAAAAATGACACTTTCCCGTTATACTCGTACATCTTATTTTTTTCTCCCTGGTATAAGAGGTGGTTGATATCAAGATATTCTATATATATGCCCTGTTGTAAGGCATAATGTGTATGGAATCTTGGAAAAGTTGGTTTCTTTGATGATGTATTTTATTCCTACATATCTGCCTTGAGAGGATTTTTACTTCTTAAGTTACCCTATGAAAAATGCTATCTACCCTGTCATCTCTCGGAGGAGTAAGAATTGTGTATGAAATCTACCTATTTTTATGAAAATTTAAGACTGCATATATTTGGAAAATATTATTACTCTTATACAACACAATCAATCCGATCTACGTACTGTTAAAATGTCTTGAATATAATTTTTCTCATTTCAGCGTCGATTCTACGCACAAGTACTTTAATTGGCCATTTTAACAAAAATATGTATGGTACCATCAGGATTGTTGGTAGCAGAATTGGATGAGTTATCCTCTGAGCCAGCAGGCGAAGGAACATTAGCACCAGGACCGTGTGCCAAGCCGAGTCCTAATTGTTCTGCGAGTTCGGCGTGGTCTTGTTGATGAATATAATCGAATACACTACTTCCAGTCATTTCCACCTGACGAGTTTAAAAATAATCCAGTCATCACTTACAACATGTAGTAAAAAACAGAGCATATATAATAATTAGTATGCTTCGAAGACATCTCAACTTTTTGCGCATTTTTTTCAATTGCAAAAATATATATATAATTGACGAGTAAATCGTCAAGCTAGTCAAGATATGAGGGGTTCTCTCCAAAAATTGATGATCCCGAGCGAAAAAGTTGATAGTCCACATTTTAAGTTTTTGCATAAATATAGATAATAATGACTTACCTGTGATAAACCTAGATAGATTGAGACCGTCTCAGATATATAAAGGAAACGACCATCTGCTGCCAGTGCGAATGCGAATCCATCCAACGACTGCAAAATGGAAAATAGAAGAAAAAAAAAACTCACTTAATCATTATTATACTTCTAGTGGGGTTACAGTTTTCCCGGTGAATTGTTTTTCAACATCATAATTACGATCTCAATCGTAGACACGAGTAAATGGGGAAATAATGTGGTTCATCATGATCGACATGTTATGTTATAAAATCCTACTGTTTCCTATCGGGAAAAAGCCTGTTTTTATCTCCCTCAAACTTCATCACCTTTCGATTAAGATACTCCATCTCTATTTCATTTTAATTGTAACAAATAATCCCTTCTTGTGTTTTCCCTATTGTTCTCTTCACTTGGGAATTACAGGGATTTTTTTAAATTGCAAAAATCCAATTTACATTCTTTTTTCCTCGCGGCATTAAATACAAATCAGACAGTTTGACTTTGACAGTCAATCCTTTGCAACAAATAACAATAAAAAATGTAACTTATTTTTTTCAAAACTGTCTGCAATAATCCAGCTCATAAATCAAAAATGTAAAAAGGTAAGTAGTAGCAAGAAACTAACTAAGCGCAGTCGGATTATCAGGAAAACAGAAAATTCTAAATCGGAATTCCAGTCGTTCGTTCGTTCTTTACGTAATACCGGGTGAATTCGGAAGCCATTCGTCTTGTAAGAACTTGAGTTGATATCTGTCTTGGTCATGACTGATTATGTCAAAAAGTGGGTATATATTGGAGGGAATGCGAAAAAAACAATGTGTATCCAACTCCTTTTCCCATTGTGATGATTATTATTCTCGGTGGAAAAAGGCTAATTCAGTTAATGATGGCTTTCAGCAGTTGACTTCAATTAGAATAATCATCAGGAAAAAAAAATGAAATAGGTATGTTGACCATATAATGGGTAGTTTTAGATGTGTTTGGTGTTTGCAAGATAAAAACATTCGGGAAAGGAACAATTTACTGATGGCTGATACAAACTGTGATCATGGACAAGTCAAAACCAAAAAATATAATTTATTGCTTTGGTGTTAAGATAGTCATCTTTAATTCATTCCTGCAAGCCTGATGATTAGCATAACGTGAATGCTATGAGTAGTACGCATAACGAGACGAAAAGGAGGTGTGGAGTGGTGGTGGTGGTGGATAAGTTTGGTTTTTTACCTGGAGGATATGAGTTCCTTGATGTTGCTCAAAGAGATCCAAGGTAACATTACCCGAGGGGCGAGGTCTGACACTTCCTGTAATCATAAGAATACATCATAATATGAGAAACAGAGCAGGAGGGATACCAGTTGGGGTGGGGTGGGGATGAGAGGGGATGAATGTATCATTGAGGGAACGTAATTTTTATGGGTTTTGAATGGAGTTGTTGTTGTGCACCCAATAATTTATTGCCGTTGTCTTGAATGGAAATCTGGAATATAATGAGAGTTATTCATCAAGGGAAAATGTGCACTTTTTGAAGGATTACTGAGACCCACAAGGAAGATATTACGGGGGCTGTTATTATTACCGAGTGGTTTTTATGGGATTATAATTTTACAACTTTTTAAGTGAGGTGAAGAAACTGGGAGAGAAAATATGGATTTTGGGGTGATGGCAGATTTATTCGGAGGTACAAAAAGACTGTGTTGTTCTCAGCTCACTTATATATCAAGTATGGCATCACTCTGCTGTTCGGTAGTGACATTAAAAAATGAATCAATTTACACATCTCTTGGGTGAGTGATGACAACTGACGTGAAACCTCCTAATGTAAACTATTTGTTACAACACACCAGTTGGTGGGTTCACTACAACGTCTGGCATCTGTGTGTCAAGGTGTGCAATGTGCATGCACAAAAGTTTTACATTTTTGCGTGTATATCTACGTAATGATGATCTGTAAAGTTGTAGTGTGCGGGGAAAGGGGTGTGAGGGTGTATCCGACCGAGTGGGGCAACTCTTTAATTATAATAATCGCCACTTGTCTTCAGTATATCGCTAGCACCAAGCAGCACTGTCTCATTTATTCGGAGGAATACTTCAACGTACACAAGTTTCTCATTGGTGTGTCCGTTACTTGCATCAATGCATTGCATGATGCAGTTGCCACAATTCAACTAAATTCTTCCACATTTCATCTCTAATTGGCGCTACAAGGAATTATCATCTTGACTGATTTTACAATTGATTGAAGTCAGTCATGGGGAAAAGACGAGTAGCCAGTTTACGCTGACATATTATTTGACATACCATTCCTATCGAAAAACTGTTTGCCAAGGACAATAATTCTAATTTACTATTACAAACCTTAAACCTGCATCTCTGCACTTTTCCTATTACTCCCAGTTCCCTGTCCCAACCAGCAAAACTCGACACATGTTATATACGATATAAAACCACGAGTGCAACCCATTACTACACATTTTTTCAGACCCACCAACAAAACTCGTATTGGTGTTGGAGTGCAATAGCAAAAATTTGTCTTCATGATACATAACATAAACTTTTTTTTCCTTCTTTTTCTCATTCAAATCACGAACTGCACCCGTTTCTCCCCGGACTGTTGAAAACAACAGCGAGTCCTAAAGTCCCGGTTCATTTCGACAGAATACCGATTGCCACTTCTTTCCAATATCGTGTTCCTCTTTATCTTCTTCAACTCCCCTTCCTCCCATTTGAGCCACTCGCATACATTACAAGTGCGTGAATTTGTGCATCCGGGATACAGATAAAATAAAATTCTCTTTTTGATTTGCTACATTTTTTTTCTTCTTGGAAGTGACACCCGGCAAATCAATAAAATGCGAATGGGGCAAGAATTCTTGATTTCACTTTGACTCCTTGATCAACTTTTTTTTCCTTTCTGTGTACTTTGCCAAAAAAAAGTGTGTGTAAATAAGTTGAGCTCGTCACGTTCCAGCAGACTTCAAACTTTTTTTTTTCAAAAAAATTACAATTATATATCTTTGGCAGTACACAACTTTTACCTTGAAAAAATCAATCCTAATTTGCGCCTTACGTCAGTCAATCATCTCTAATACTATAAAACACCTTATTTTACTACCTATCCAGTCCCACTTCACATATTTTATATCAATCAAAGAAAAAAGAGAGAAAAGTGGTCTTTTTTCTAGGGTGGAAATTGCATTTTCTTTTGTTTCCTTTTTTCTTTCAAAGACTCCCTATTGACAACACTTTGTGCCTTTGTTGATGATCACCCATCTCAATAAAAAAGTATAGTCTTGAAGACTTTTCCCCCTCCTCTCCTCTCTTTTTCTGGTTTTCCCATCCTGTCAAAACTTTTCCCCTTGATGGGCACCCCAAAGGAAATATACCACCTTTTTCCTTTCAGAACAAAAAACTTAAAATTAACTGAGTAAGCAAATATTTTTGTGGTAAAAGTAAGGAAAAAATGGCTTTGTTCTTGAAATGCTATATGCTGTACTCATTCAGAATAAAATGCTGTTAATCAAAGCGAAACCGGAAAAGGGGGCAATATATATCTATATATATGAATGTGACCATATTACACAATTTTTTTTCTTTGAAAATAAATATAATATATATCTGGATTTCAGCCAATATGGGCATTGAACAAGTGTGAATTATTTTGGAGGGATTGGTTAGCTCCGATTTGGATTGACTGAACGAGAAATAAATGTCATTCATCATTCACATATCCATCCAATAATACTTTGGTTTTCATGCTTCCAGCATTTTGTTCTGGTTTTACCCTTCTCCCGCGATGACGACTACGAGGATATAAATATGTCCCAAATAACGGCACGACGGCGGCACCCCCAAGGAAATACATTTTTACCCCTTTTGATCCAAATAATATATGCTATATGTCGTGTAAGTAATGTTTCATGGTACGGTCGATCATATTAGTTTTATTTATCCTTCTAACTATAATATTCCTTTTATCGGTAATGCCTCCGCAATTCCAGTCTGTCACAACATGGGGGGAATAACGGGTTGAGGTGGAACCACATTTTCGAGCAGTGCCACCAGCAGCAGGATGAAAACATCCCCTGGCTTTGGCTTCCTATATAGCTTACCATACGTAATGCCAATAACTAACCGAAAAATCCACAAAAGATCCCATTTTCCACCAACACCATCATATACCGCGTGTGTCATTCCACCCCCATGCTTTCCTTTTCCCCTCATATTTAGCCTTCCAATAGTGGTAATAATGAACCATCTTGTGCAGCACATGAGTGAGCCCAGAAGAAAAAGGAGATAATTTACTGGGGCCAAAATCTCCGAAACGGAAGAAAATGTACACACACACGAGCATCCAGAGTGAGAAGGTTTTCCAGGATTCACAAATATATATCGCAAAGGTTCTCATCTAGTTTTCGTATTGGGCCATTATTGGGGTGGATTGAATCAGGGTTGTGTCTTGGCCTTGAGCTCACCAACTTTTTGTTTTGATCCCATCAAGATAAATATGATGGGATGGGTTCGGTTTGGTGCGAGGTGGTTGTCTTTAATTTTAGGGGGATGATATAATAATGAGCATTTTGGGCATACCTAAATGACGGGATTGATTCCAACCGGAACATTATTTCGGATCACCACACCAGCGATCTTAGCGACCCAACTCTCAACCCCAAAAGTATCCCATCGAGTTATTTTTGCAAAGTGAAAGCTATATACGTATTCTTACCTTTCTTATTACTATTCGAGTTATTATCACGGTTCCACGGGGGCTCTCCATGTGACGAAAAGTCTCTCAGCCTCAAGTAGGAAATGGTGAGTCGGATGATTGATGCTTTGTCAAGTTGTGAGGTAATGGCAGGTGGAAGCGGTAACAATTTGGCGAGCTCGTAAAACTCATAGTTCTCCTTGCCCCTCCGCGACCTAGCGGCATCCCTTGATTTCTCTTTTCTCAATTCGAGGATACTGAAAACAGAAAAAAAAACACAATTTTCTTAGATATATTCCCATTATCTGTAATTTTCCCTTCAAGATGACCATTCCAGGGTGTATAACCAATAAAATGTGTATTTCGCCAAAGTGAAACGGAGTAGAAGGACATAAAAGTTGAGTGTAATGTGACCATCTCATATCATGTAACCATTCTCACTCATTTTACTTCTCCCATCAACACTTTCTGACACCACCAAAGGAAAGTGCGTCCTGAGCAGCCGATCGTCGGATCGGATAAAATGCGAAAACGAAATGGACCATTCGCCCCTTCTCTCCTAGGACGTGTCCATAGTTATTAGTGTCGCGTAAATCAGAGAGGGACACTATTGTCTCCAAAAAAGTCTGCTTGGAACTGGTGGAACTCCTCCACTGACTCCACTTGTGTAAAGAATGGAAGAGAAAATTGAACCTTTTGTTTGACTCAACTCCATGTTCCCGGTTAACTGTTAAGTGAAAGGCAACAAGTCTCTCGGGACGAGTTTCCTTTCGTTAGAGGAGAACAGCTAAACGTAAAAAATTGTATTTAAAGCTGACCCTCTAAGAATGAAAAGGAAAACAATGTGTCGGCTCGCATGTGAGAGTGGTTACGCAGTTACACCCATATTCTCCCTGTGAATGCGATATCACTTAAGGACACAATGTGTGTGGGAATCTCAGAGGAACGATAAAAGTGAAAAAGTATAGCAACGGATAAAAGGTAATGATTAGACTGGACTTTTTCCTCGTGAAAATGAAATTTTCTCCTTAAATTCCACCATAAATATTATTGTGCCTTGTAGGGCTGGACTGGACCGAACAGAGTATCTTTACAACTCCCTTCTTTTTTATGTCTTTCTCGCATATCTTATTTCCCTTTTTTGACATAAATGCTTTGAGTGACCATTAGAAATGTCGGGGAAAAGGTTTTTATTACTGCTGTGTAGAAGTAGAATTTTTTTTTACGAAATCCAAGATTCCCTTTCATTTTTCAGCGCAACCCTGACTGATGACAATTTTTTTACGTTCTATATATACGTAATACGTATTCGTCGGAACTTTTTACATTTTTCGATTTCCGAGACATGGCACGTCATTATATTGATTCTGCTGAATCACGTTGCTCGAATATTCTCAAAGGCAGCGAGGTAAAGAGGCGAGCGTCATTAGTCTTTTTAAAGTGGACAGTCAAAAAGAGATCAAAAGAAAATTACACTGGATCTTGTTGGGCTACTTGTATCTCAAATTTTGTGCCGCATCACGACGAAATAACTTATTCAAGCTCGGCCCTCTCACCGTCGTCCACTCAAAACTGCAAAGACAAGGCTGGCCCTCGCCTCGTCCCTGTGTGTCCCTAATGCAATGGAATTCATTATTAGTTGAGATCATAAGATTATCTCGAACGCGAGATGGAATACCACCCGAGAAAACACTTGGGGGATATATATATAGTCCGAGCATTTTAAATGGAAAAAGGTTTGTTGGTTTGCCTGCTGGACTCCGAGACTCCTATTTTTCCTTGTAAAATCCCACCCGAAGGAAATAAAGGCATACATAATGTATCTGTGTATACAGTAAGGGAAAAAGTGGAACTCTATTGGATCCGCATCACATACAGCAACCCCGACTAACACACATTTTTTCTCTCGTCCACTTCGATTCCTCTTGATGGAGGTTGAAAAGCTTGAATGGAATCCCAATGGATTTCGAATCATTTCCACTTCACACTTTACAGCTGCATCACCAGCAACACCATCATCACCGCATTATCATTATAGGGATAAAGGAAATGTGTGAAATTTTAAGTAAAACTGGGAATTTTCCAGAATCTCCATTGTAAAAAGTCGGGATCGGGTCTGGAACAACAAGCCACAACTAGGGTGACCGACCACTGCACTGCTGCCTCCTTCCCAACATGCAGTATAAATAATAAATAAAATTGTGCATTAAACTTTAACTAAAATATTTTCATGGAATCCCACTATACTCCTGCTTTCCAGTTGTACAATAAATAATAGATGAAGCTGAAAGTGAACCGATTGGATCAATTTTTTTTTCTCCGAGAAACCCTCCACTCCACTCTCGCACTCCTCGCCCTCGTCTTGCAGATATTGTTTCACATGGACAACACAATAATAATATCCTCCTGCAAGTCCAAAGCCAAACTTACAAGCCAACCAACCCCTCGCGTAGTTTACAACAAGCCCACTACTCCCAAATGTTCATTTGCTCTTACACCTAATTTCCATAATATAAACATTAATAACGTGTCGGATTCCACCTCTTCCGACAAAAACACAATTGTGCAGGCTGAAATTGGACTCCGACATTCATTCATATACGTTTTGATGATGATGACATATCCGGGTGGTCACATGTATTATTGGAGTGATCTCACCAGTTGATAGGACGTTGACTTGTGATATCTCTGTCGTTAAATATACAATATCCTTTCTTAAATGAGACGACCTTTTTACCCCTGCCGTCCCCCCAGAAAATATATATAAGTATATTCAGCAACGCCCAGACAGCCTACCCGCCACCAGGGTGAATGCCATGCCATGATACTTTTAACTACTGTTTAGAGACCACTGCATTGTTGGCTAAAAGTGTAATTACAAGTTTGACTTGTGTCGCTTCATTTGCCGAACGTGAACCCGTCAAATGATATAGAGAAATATAAAAAACAGGCGAAAAGCCCATATCGTGAAAGACCATTTTGTAGAGCTGTAAACGATGTACAAATGAATAATAATAGGAGGTATTGATGAAAATCGGAACCTAACTTTGATCCAAGGGTTCGTTTAGCGAGAAAAGTGGAATCATTTCATTAAATGCAAACCTTTATCCCAATGCCGCTAACTTCTTATATCCGTGTTTTTTTCCTGGGTAGTAGATATATATACCCCTAAAAATATTTTTCTCCCCTAAAATTACCGCTTGTTCTGCGATGATTGTGATGATCAAGTTCCCTCCGTGGGTCTGGTCTGCGGAACTTTTTTGTGTTACTCCCGTCCAGCTCGGGATTTTTTTGACCGTTTTCGCCAGCACAATTGGACAAATTGGATGGATAATAACGGAATCTCAGGGGTTTATCCGAAAAAAGAAAATGTTCGGTGAGGATAAAATGAAGTATTTCTTTTTTATACGTATTTTTTCTGGGGATTTCGCCACAAAAAAAATCCGCTCCCCAACAAGGAATAGTTCCAATAGCAAAAGTTACGTAACCACGTAAGAACGAGGAGAGAGTATTCATCAGAGAGCAGACAGTGAATAACCTAACGAACCCAACTTTTTTTTGAAGAGTAGTTACCCCTCTGCATGATCTAATCTTTCCCAGAAAGTTATTTTCGGGAGCACTCAAAATGGAACCCAGCTCCAGATGGAATTGGCGAGATATTGGTTGCAAAATTCAATTTGTGATTTGGGCTATCGATACACACGCCTAATGACGTGCCAAGTTCACAGGCCACGAAGTCTTGAATGAAGCACATGCTCATATGACAAATGGTCGCTCAAAACAATGGCATACATCATCTCCGAGGGAAAAACGGAGTGATACTATACTGCAGAGCTTGTTGCATCATGATGGCATGTTAACTTGGACAATATTTATCTCGTGCCTGACAGTTTGAGCCGCCTTCTAAACAATAAAAACCAAGAGGGCTTGTGGATGCCCTGGTGGAACGTCCAATTAATCATTTCTTCAATACACTGTGCTGCATCCCCCGGAATCCAGCTAGGTGCATGTACACAATAACAATGTATTATTGCCACCTCAGAACCCATCCACAAAGTGCATCTCTCAACTCAAGGTGCATGCATACTATTCAAATTCTGGATGAATTTCATCTCGGTTTACAAAACACCAACTGCACAGCATATACCTACCTACGTATACATATAAACCCGTAAGACGCACAAGCCGCCAGACTTTTACTTTCGTATGAAAAACTGACTTGTGAGTTCATGTTTTTCTAGCTGGGTCAGTCATCCTTCTCCCCAAAGTCACAAACTTGTAGACTGTAAAACCTTTGTAATTTCCACAGTTTGTTGTTTGCTGCACAGCGTGAGTGTGTTGCAGGAGGATCTTTTTTTGGTTGTGTGTGGAGAACAAGACAGGGAAAAGTGAGTAAGACGGAGAATTGTTCGTCCACACGTTATGAATACTAAAGAGATGCGAGACAGGACTGTATAATGAATTAAATGAATTGTAAAACAAATGCCGATATCGTTTTCTCCTCTCGCACCACTCCAACTCGGAATGAAAATGAGTCTTGAGAACCTTAAGAAATGTTTGGGAGAGAAGAGACCACAGGATCTTGCATAAAAACGAACCCCGTTGCAGTGCAACACTCCATTCACCCCTTTGACTCATTTTAATACTAGCCTCTCTCTAATATTCCTGACAATTCAGTTTTGCCAGCTAAAATAAATTATAGAAATCCCCACCTTAGTCCTCCTCTCCGTTTTTGCTGATTTCTCCAAGGAAAATCCACACCGGAAAAATTATTAGCACACACACACTGTCTACGTTACTGCTGCAGATGCAAACATTTTCATTAAAAGTTATACGTAGGTCGGTACGGTACGGTAGAGGCAACTTAGGAGTCGACAAAGAAAGAAACAAATTCTAGTGTAGGACCAGAGCTGAGCGGAGTCACAATCTCCTTTTTGTCATGCCATATCTGACAGAAAAGGGGAAACAAAACAACAGTATTAATTTATAGCTCCCTCATGTCCTCTCTGGAAGCAACAACTCATCAGCACCAAGAAGAGCACCAGGGTTTTTGTGAAAATTGTAACCAGAAAGGAAAATAGTAGGTATATAACTCATACCTTATGTACATGTCGGAATGCCTATTTTTTAAGACTTGTGCCCAATTAAAAGTGTAGTCAACAGTTAATATATTTTTAGGGTTTTCGTTAAACACTTTTGACTTCTTCAAAGGAAGGATTGTTTTTTTAGAAAGCAATCCACAATCCACCAGTCAGAAGCAATTTTGTCTCCTGCTGGGTATTGTACAAAGAAAAAAATTTTCTCCTTTCAACCCGGGCACACGCCTTATCTTTATCGCTTTATCAAACATTTTCAGTTAGTGCTCACTGGAGACTAAATCAAAAGGGATGCAGATGAGGCGATACTCGGGCTGTGGTCGGCGCGGCGAGGCTGGCTGCAGTTTCGCAATTAGTTTTTCCCAGTGATGATGATCATGATCAGCGTGGAGGAGAGAAGAGACGTATATGAAGATATTTTTAATATTGTTTTTGTGATGGGATCCGGCAACCTGATTAAATTTAGAGTGGTTTACAGGGAGTCCGCCGCCCCGCTCTCCGCTCTTGTTTGCCGAAAAGAATTGGAAAGCGTGTGTTTCTTGTTAAAAACAGTGGTTGGGATTCCCAATCAGAGAATGTTTAAATGAGTTGGTTACTCAGCAGAATTTGATTTGATTGGAGATTGATTATTTCGATAGGGAAGTAAATTTCCCACAAAAAGTAATTAGCCGAGAGAAAGGATGCAGAGTCAAAATGGAAAAAAGCAGTAGGATATATAAATATACGAATGCTGCAGTCAGCGTAGATGTTGTTTTGCAAAGATTTGTTACAAAAAATTGGTAACATGAAAATTTTTTTTATTAACATAGCATAACCAGCATGGCGAAGTTGATTGACCCAATGGATTCGAGTGTGCTAATAAGCGATTTACATTTAGGTATATCATTTAGTTTTAAATATGGTCATTGCACTTGGTGGTCACATACCATGAATGAGTAAATGCTGGATTAACAGGTGACTGTCGGGGATGAAATTGGCCTGCCGCAACGGCATAATCCATTGCCGTTACGGCTCCATAAGGTAACATGGCGCCCAGTCCGGGCACCCCACCCCACGGACCCGCCAGTTTCACTGCACAAAAGCCCGTTTTATAGACACTGGTTTTCTCAAAATATTGGCTTTAAACCGGAAAATGTCACAGCGCGATATAAATAATTTTGCGATATACCATAATTAAAATTTTTGCACTAAATAAGTATATTATCCGAGAAAGATGCTACCTAACACGCTCCCTCCCTTCCAAAAAAATCTTTATTTAAATCTCCCCTAGCTATACCACCTCACACTCCCATTTGCCCAGTACCCACCCAACCTCAATAAATTGGTCAAACGGTGTATCGCTCCAGTGCTCCCACTAATAACACCCGCAATCCTTCGTGATTCCTATTGTTTTCTTCAGCATATCCCTACTTTATCCTTCCCAAGCTTACTCCTTTTTTTGTTCAACATTCCTCTCCTCCCTTTTTGCATACCTCCACAGTGTAATTGGCCACCTCGACATTTTCCTCCTCTTCTTCTTTTTTTTACATAATCTGTGTGTTTAACTACCTATAAAAAGTAATAATGAAAGTTGCTCCTGAGACTCTTGTGTTGCTTACTGGTCATCAAAACGGGGCACTCAGCGGAATACCAGATTGCTACTTTTTTGGTCCATTGTTTGTAATAGATTGAAATGGCTCTTTTTATTTCTTGCATACGCCACCTCCCAAAAAGTGGTCTTTTCCCCTAAGAAATTTTTTTTTCGAAACGGGTGATTTTTCTCAAACTACTCAACCGCGTTCTTGAAGCTCAAGGAAGGAATTGGAACGATGCCATTACAAAACTTGGAGTTTCGTGTTACTTGAATCGTAATTACAACGAGTGCTATTCTAAATAGCTTTTTAAAACAATTACCAACAACATGATAGCAATTTTTATAGACCATTAACTCCCATTTTTTGTGTGGGCTTGGGCAACTTGAAAGATTTATCTTGAAATTTAATTGGATTTTATATCGCTTCTCAACGGAGCCCTCTTGGATTTCCTATCTGATGGTATATGGGTAATTAATGCTTGCGTAAAAATTAGAGAAAAATTATGGCATTTTCCGGTTTTACACTTTTTCCTCGGAAAAATACAGATGGTTTTATTTTGTTACCTGAGTATTCCACAGTAATTTAGTACACGAAACACTTGAGGAAAACAAAATTAGTGGGTTCTACAAGAAAAAAAGTTTTGACAGGCTTTCCCTAATTTGTCATTCACGGCATGGAAGGAATTGATGGGGTAAATTTTTTATCACACGATATAAAAAAAGTTTTGCTTTACGTTCCGGCACCCCCGTACAAACTGTCACGAGCACACTTTTCCCAGAGAAAACTATAAATTAGGAGTGATTGTCAAAAAATCCTTGGCGTCCAATATTAATTAGAAATATGCAGCACAAAAAAAGAAAACGGAGATCACCTCGCAGAATTACAATGAGACTAGAAATAAATGCGATACAAAAAAACTATCCCTTTTTCGGAAAAAATCTTCCAATGTTCACACAGGACACAAAACAATGCAATGAATTAGGGAAATATGTGATGAATACGGACTCTTCACATCAGCCCACTTATTGCTCACAGGCCAAAAGCGAGTTCTGCAAAGAATTCCTAATGATGGCACACTCTTTGTCCTCCACGTCCAAAAAAAATTATGAGGATCTCGCCGAGTCCATATATATATGTATATAAGCAGTTATTTTTTCCTCTTGTTTTGTTTACTCCGTTTGGCCACTCTCCAGATGAGCCGCAGATGAAGAGTTCGGAGATGAAAACCGGAGATATCTTATGTAAATATAAAGGATTCTAATAACGTATTTGATTTCTCCAAAAAATTGCTCTTCCGATGGGTTTACTGTTATTGCCTTCCACTTTTTCCCAAAGATTTTTTCCCGTCGTCCTCGTTGGGATGATGATGATGATAATAGCTCAAAAGGGTAGCTACTTTGTGCTCCTATTCAGCAGCAGCGAAAAGAAAGTACGTGAGAGAAAAGTAGAGCTGATCATGACGGGCAACAAAGTAAAGTGAAGCAGTTGGCTCACTCGTGCTCTTGAGAAGTCAGCACCAGCCGATTTTCTGTGTGTGTATGCTTTTGTGTGTGCCTCGTGGGCTGATATGTTCAAGCACAAGGAGCCCGATAAAAAGGGTAAGTTCTAAAGCACACCACCACCAATACACGAACCAATATACTTCTTTAGGGTGTATATATATACATAACGAGGTTCGCTCGTTGTTCGTGAGAGTTTCGTTTCGTCTTTTTAGAAAGACAGTTGTTGGGTTCTCTGCCGTTCTCACTCTCAGCTTCTCTTTCTGCTATGCCCCCGTAGTAAGGCAATAACTGACAACCCGCTCTGGCTCCGATTGGTCCATTTACCACCGGAAGCACGGCCGTCACGGCTGGTGAAAATTCTTTGGCGCATGGTGAGACCGGGTGAGAGGCAGGCTTCGCTTTTTTTACACGAACACTTCTCCTCGCTACAAATATGCCTTATGTGCTTCAAACTTGAAATAAAAAACGTGTTATATATGTAATTCTTAGTTGCTTTCTACATATAAAAATGTCAAGATTTTTTCTCCTCGGCTGGTAGAAAGTAAAAATTGTGTACATACCTACACGATAGCAGTTCAAGTGAGGTTTAAAAAAAACTTTCCACTTCAACTTTTACCATTTTTTTCGTGTATATAGGCTTACGTTATGTTGATGACTATGGAGATTGGGGTGCTCTTTTGGACACATTATTGTCTTAAGGATTTTCAGCTTTTGGAGGCTCAAAATTTTAAAATTCTGAGAGAGTGTGGAGAGCCCAAGGAGGAACAGCCTATTTTTTCAGAATTTTATACGATGTACGAGCCTTGCTGATCACATCATGCCCCAACATGATATCGTAAACAGGCCAAACTTCCGTAGGAATAGGTTTACGAGGTGATAACAATAATATTCCGGTTTTATTCATGATCCTTGTGGATTCAAAGTGGCACTCTGAAATGGTAATGGAAACTGGGATTTTTTTCCACAAAATATTTCTCTGTTGATAGGTAGGATAATGATGAGGGTTGTTTTATACCCCTTTTTACATCCCTTGGATTTTTCTCAAGTGCTCTAAAACCTGCGTTCCTCCTCACCTATACATACGTTCAGCCCACTTGCAAAAATAAACGCCCCGCCCCCATATGACTTCCGCTATATAAAGCTATCCACCACCACCGTTCCAATAGTCAGGGAAAATCCTTTTCAGATAGTGCATATAAACTCGCATATATTTAAGATTAGCGGGGGAGCCGTTGATGCTACGACAAAGTGAGCTCCGTTGAAACAAACTTTTTTGACTGAAAATGCACATCTAGTTCAAAGCACAGCGCAGTCTCATTTTATAGCCGATTTTTACAAGGGACTAAAATTTCTATAAAAAATCGAGATTAGAATCTTTAGAATGTTTTAAAACAATGTAACTGTCATTTCCTCCGTGTGCATTTAGCTCTTTTCGAGGATGACAATGGCCGTGACGATTTGGTTCATTGGACTCTCTAGTAAGAAAGGAGATGACGCAAAAAAATGTGCCACAGGTAAATACACAGTTTAGCTAGTAGAGTCCCCACCGAGAGAATCGCCACGTCACGGTGTTGACAACCGTGGTTGAGGAGATGGTTTTGAAAAAGGTAGCATTTTTTTTGTATTTGCATACACACAAAAATATCTTGTAAACACCAACAATTTTCATTGTGGCTGCACACAGATTTTCCATGTCCGCTGCTAATTTTCAGTGCCACAGGTTTTTAACAAGAGCAACGTGACAGACAGAGAAGTGTAGGGAAAAAAATTGTATTTTTATTCAAGCAACAGCACAGGAACGTGTTGGTGGTTTGCATGACTCGGTTTTTCTTTTTGGTCACAGAGAACCTCAGTCAGACACACAAAAAAAAACTGCTTTTAGCATTCACAAAAAGTGTTTATTCTTAAAATGGGTAGTGAGTGAAGGAAAATGCATGATGCTCATATTGATGATGATCATCATCATTCTGTTGATGATGGTTTTGTGTGATGTGATGTTGCCACTCGGAGAATGATGATAGTTTTGGGATAGTGTGATGAAGAGAGTGAGTGAGCCCCTAAAAAACTTTTTAGGGACAAAGACTCGAGGAGGACCACAATATGAGCGAGTTAGACCAGGCAAGTTTTTTTATAACGAAATTGTCATTCCGCTGTAGTTTTGCTACAGTCGTTGCATATGTGATTGCGGGAATGGTATAAAACAAGTGGTAAACTCGAGTCGAGAGAGGAAAAAACGTACTGCAATTGTGAATCTGTGGGATTCCTACTTTGTATGGAATCGGGATCATCGTTGTCATCATCATCGTGAAACTGGGTGCTTTCGCTTGAAAAAAAAATATTGAGTTGACATTGCAGGTCTTCTCTTTTTTACCTCCCTCCCACACCTAAAAAAATCCTCCGTCGCATGTTTGTCGTTACGTAAGCAGAACTCCAATGCGTCCCCAATTGTTGTCCAATTGGATACAGACTTGCAGAAAATGTCCCACTCTGCACGGGAGTCTCGTAAAAATACGTATTTATTGGAGTCCGTATGGGTTCGTGATGTTGTTGATGATGGGGACTGTGGCGTGTCGTGCCTACTTTACTGATGTGCACTGTGCCCTTACTACACGACACACACCCCACCTTATTCTGTATTCGGATAAGGGCTCCAGCTGAAACGTGAGAGTGGCAAAGTCACACTTTGCAAGATCGTAAAAAACGACGAAAGATGATTCAATGCTTTCACTGCACTCGCGTATTTTTTTTGTTCTTTTCGCAATGGGAGAAGAAAAAGAAGAAGAAAAAACTTTAAAAAAGTGTTTCTTGGTCAAACGGTATGTGGAGTATAGGGCGGCGTCGGCGGAGATAAATATAAATACGGAATGTACGTGAAGTGTACAATTTCCAGGACATGCCTGGAAGGGGAGGCTCAACGGGAATACAAAATTCTGTTTAGCATAGGCCACTACTATCGGTATGACTTCAGATTACGTTTGACTTAACCCCGTAATATGATTATCAACTACAACATAAACTGGAGAGCGGCGAGAGGAATGAATGTGAAAAAATATATATATATAAGTATTTTCTTCTTGTGGAGTTTTCACTTTTTGGTCTAAATCTTTCCTGTTGAAATGAACCTGGGATCGCAACCACTATTTCATCTTGGAGGTATCCTGTTTGCGGATATGGATCACCTAAGTGCACATGTTTTGGGGCTATTTCCGCTTAAGATTCAACAAAGGGCGCTGCTAGTCGTTCGTGCCGGTTGTGTCTCCTCCCCACTTTTTTTTGTCTTAAGCCCCAAAAATGTGTAGTGTAATGCCTCCAGGCGGCTTCTCGAAATGGCCCATGAGGTGTTAGGATGATGAGTCGGGGGGAGTGCGTGCTCAGGTTGAAATTGATCGTAAAAACTGGAACCAAGGAACCTGGAAGAAAGGAGGCTATTGGGATGGGTGCGTGCCAGGATGGTGTAGAATCTCTAATGAATATTTTATTCATATCGCGGGATATCACGATAATTTAATTACACTGGTCATCTTATTTGCCAGGGTAGGTCAACTTCGGAGCACGGCAGGAATTTTTATGACAGTTTTAAACAAAATAGGGCGAATGCAAAAAAACGATGGCCCGTCCACAAGTGAGATTGGACAAAAGATACAAAAAAATATGTGTTTAGTTCATTTTTCCGAAAAGTTCATCCAGGAGGAAATAAAAATGTGATTTACCCAAGGGGAAATGCATGAGTGGACAAGGGGATCGGCTGGAAATGATGAAATTGACAGGGGAGCATTGATGGACAAGAATGGGAGATATGCAGAGAGAGAGAGAGAGGCAGAGAGAGTGAAAAGAGAGAGAAAAAATACCCTTCCGTGAAATTCCTTGAGAAATAGTTTAACTTAACCTAGGAAAATATTTTAATGTATGAAGTGTCCACATCAGTGCGGCGGAGGTCCTCCATTGAAACATTTTTTTTCTTCTGAAGGATACTGATAACACACATAGTGCCACATTTACGATACCGCAGGATTGCCAGGAAAAGCTTAGGACAGTATATTTGTATCCAGGATGCGTACAAGATTCTCCAAAATGCATATACTTATATGACGAAAGCACCCCTTGTGAGCAAGAGAAACTGTAGAAAGCGGCCCACAAAGATCCCTACGAATCCGAAGGGATGGTGTGCAGAATACTAAAAAGCGGATGCTGCTGCTGCATGCCCGTCGACTACCCGTTTTCTCGGAGGATAATATATCTGTAGTATGGTGGTGCAAGCAAGTGCCGAGGTAGTCGGCGGGTCTTTGGGATCTCTGCATTAGAACCGAACATGGTATTGCTCTCAGCCCATGTCCGTCCGATTTTTTTCTCTCCCGAAGATCCCTTTTTCTCAGAGAAAACTTCCTCTCCTTTCCCCAAAAAAAACTTGGTCGCTTTTTCCATCTTGGAAGATACATGAAAGAATTTTTTTTCGAGAGTTGATCACAAAGAGGGAAAAAAATCTTTGATGGTAGAAGGTTGAAAAGTTGAGAAAGTCCACCCAGCGAAAAAAAAATTGTTTTGCTTGGTTTCATTCACTTGTCCTTGTCGCATATACTCGCGTTTTTCCTTCGTGTCAAACTGAAAAGGCGAAAACTAGCTCCTGTCTTATTTATTTACTCTATTGGCTCTGGTTTTGGTGCAGCTCGCTCGCAGGTCCGTCGTCGTAACTCTTCTCTCCGCTTTTATTCCTTTTTTTCTGGTCAAAATTACAAGGGAATCACGGGATTTACGATGCTTATTACATGCTGGCATATCAATGAATTCCGACGATCTCGTGTGAACGTGAGATGACTCTGTGAAATTCCCTCTAGTTTTTACCCTAATATTAGCATCCTCTTGTCTCTCAGTCTCCGTCTCTTGTTCTTTCTAGGGAAAACGCTAATATTATCAGTATCCCTTTGTACCTCAACTCAAAACCTTCTCCAGTAATTCCGAGATGAACATCACCACCATCATGAGGAGCTGGAGCTCTCTCTGCCTTTCACCCAAAGCATTTGTCGCCGCCGACTCACCACCACTCTCCACCAGTCACTTTAACCTGGTGAATACATCATCATTCGGGCTTCTAAGGGATATTGATGTTATTTTGAGCATATTATTACAAGTACCCCACGCGGCGGTGTACCTGGCTGATCATGCGAAAATATTATAGGATTTTATTTTTCGGGAAGTTGCATGGGCTTGAGAAAAATGTCATATTTGGGGATAATGGATGGGATGGAAAGTGGGAATGGACGAGGTGTAAATGTAATGAGGAGTCTGGAAAGATTAAATTTTTGGGGGGATCATCATCGCGGGGATGACGCCATGACGGTATTTTTTGGGTTATATAAGGTGTAAGTTAGTAGAAAGGTAGTCGTCGGGAAAAATTATTTTGCGTAGTTGTCACCGCTCGCAAAGGAATTTTCTAATAAAACACGTAACTACCGTTTTGGATCCAGAAAAAAGGAGCGTGGAAAAAAAATTTAAAATCCAATTTTCCCCTTTTCGTGTTCCTATCCGGAAGATGTCCCTCTTTTGGTGGGAATACATATATATATTCGATGGGAATTCCTTTGTGGTTATTGGTGCCGTGAAAATGGGAGAAAATTCCAAAGCGTAGGGCTCACATGGCTGCTCTATATTCAATTCAATTTGAGGAGGAAAGGACGACGTGAAAAAATTCTGGAAATAGTCGCTTTTCCCAATTCCTAGGTGGAAACTCATGCAAAATAAGTTGATGTGGGGAAGTTGATGGAGGGAGCTATAGGAAAATATGGAAATGTGGGAAACATTTCCAGCAAAATGTTTGTGTCACCCATCCTCCACCAGCAGCCAGCTTAATGTGCTGGCAAGCTAAATGAACAATTTGGAACAGTAAACGGGGTTCGGAACAATAAAAAGTGGAGTGAGTGGAGTAGTGGATGGAGGGACATTAATCTCAAGTTATAAACTAAGCAGAATTTATCCCTGAGTGGACCGTTTACACGTAGTTAATCATAAACAATGATTTCCCCATTAAATATATATCGTAACTGTTTTCCCTGATACTCCAAGTCAAAAATAAACTTGTGGTTGTGGATATACAAGTTTTTCTCCAGCATTATTATCCACTTGACTGCCTCAGTTTTTCAGTTGACTCCAGGCAGTACATAAACTCTCGGAAGGGGGAAAAAGGTCATAATTCCCGTATGGTCTTGTTCACTCATTTATGGAATCCGAGTTAAACTGTAGTTTTCGCCAGAAGGCAAATATATACTTTGTTTTTCTGTTTTCTGGTGGAATGGTTGGCTGGTCATTGTTATTATATGAAAACAAGACTGGAACACTAATTAACTTTCTCCTCAGAAAAAGTTTTCTAATTTCTTTGGTCATCCAACCAACTTTATTACCAGCAGAGAGGAAGACGAGGGATAAAACCAACTTTTGTGTGTGTGGTAAAACAAACAAAGTTTCTTGGACAGAAAATATCTGTCGTGCTCTGGAAAGTATATAAAATTCGGTATAATTATGACATTATAGAGGGTTGATGTTGAAGACACAATTACGAGGAGACGGGGTATGTCGTATAATATAACCTAAATAATGTCAGGGTTTTTTGTTGCTGCAATTGCAAGATGCTGTGTCTATTAAATTTGTGGGGGTTGTGTACCCCCCAAGCCATACATTCGGACAGCGAGATGCCACGTCTCGTTAAATTGGAGAGGTATTGTCCACTAATTAATTTATGAAGGACCTCGCCCCAGGCAAGGCATAGATTTACAGAGAATTGCAGGTACATTTTTACTGCGTTGGTCGCATTGCAAATAATAAAACTTGTGTGTATGCTGACCGCCGCGGTGGTTTGGGTGCACAGCAGGGGTTACTTTTGGCATTTCACCAGAAAAACAAAAGAATAGTGGTGGAATGGTCACTAGGAAAATTGAGATTTTTTGGGGTACACGATGATTGAATGGAATGTGTTTTTGAAAAGGGAACGAAAATGGGTTTTCACGAGCCACTACTCCCAAATCTCATAACTGTGAAAAAGGAAATAAAACTGGTATCTCCGGCCAAAATCTATCTTACATTGTGTCAAACACACAAACCACCCTAGTTCAGCGCGGGCTGCTGCTTCATGGCTAGGAATGAAGGCATTAAAAATGGCTACTTCTCCCGACCCAACTTCCTAGAGAAGCTATCGTACATAAACCATTCAATTTTTGTTTTTGCTACCCCTTTCCCCATTCATTCCCCGAAAAGAAGTCAACAAGAGTATGCATGACAGGACAGGAATAAAATATTATTTCTATTTCTATGCAAAATTTTCCTGTCAACTGACATCTTGACAGTTTTAAATAACATTCCACAACGAGCCGATAGTCAGATTCAGAAAAACCAAAAAAATACCCGTCTCTCTGGATGTGATTGTATGCCTCGATTCTTCTCCACGATGCACATGTGGATTTGGACAAATGACAAAAACAGTGGTGAAAAATGTCACAAATTTCCCATGTCTTGCAGCAGGGGAAAAAATTTCTCCTTCAGATTTCCTTTCTTTTATATATCACATTGACAAAACTAAAGCTCTGCTCTGCCTGCTGTACTTGAATCAGAACACATTTGGAATGATGAACCAGAGGATAATTTAATATATGAAGTGCTGACTCGTCACACAATCACTTATTTAGAAGCTCTCCAGAAAAAAAAATCCCTTTTTCTTTTCAAAAGACTGGAGTGAAAGCGGAAAATATATAGTGCACCACCTCTCATCCGCCGTGTGTATACCTATTCAAAATCAAATCTAACACATACACATACTCACACGCGGTGCTACATTTTCACTCGGTGGATGGATATACGCCGCCAACGTCAACTTTAGCTAACACTAATTCAACCACAAGTCCAAATTTTTATTTCATTATCGTCACCCTCTCTCGTTTCTCTCCGCAGTTCCACTTTTTTTTCTTTTGAGTTTCTCAAATTCATTTTTTCTCGTGTCCTTCACCACATTTTTATTTCTAGGGAAAAAACCGCTGATTGCTGTGTGTAGCACTCTCTCAGAGAGCTGCATAGACAATCAAACTCAATCATGGCAAGAGCTTTTTTTATACAAGTCGGCTTTTTTCCACAGAGAACATGTGTGTGTACACATGTAATGTACATTCATTAACATGGTTTGTGATGATTTTGTGTGAACGTTTTTGATTTGGATTTAGTTAAAGGGATTTTTTTTATTTGAGAAAATCCGAATTTGTGGATTTAACACAGTTCATTAGCCACATTGAATAACTTCACTTTGTTGAGGAGGCACAAAAAATGGGCTTTTTGTAGGCTTATTATTGTACGTTTGAATGTGTCATTCATGGGCTGGCTCCCTCGATGAATGCGGATATATACCGCTAGTTGCACGGTGCATAACCAAAGCACACACACACGAGCAGTTTAGTAGAAGTTTTATTTTTTTAGAAAAAAAATTTTTTAGAAAAAAAAAGAAGAAGAAGAAGTTTAAAGTGGTGTCACCCATTGTCCCCGTTTGACAATGGGATTGAAGCTGCAGTTCAGCTAGCCTCGGGCCCAATTTAATCTGTTCAAAATTCGGCACCGGGGTGAACTGATAAATCCAGAAAGTCGACAACTCGCAACTCAACTCTTCTTTTTTGTATTCCTGTTGTTGAGCAATGTCAATGAAAGTGAATAATCAATAATGTTAGCCTTTATAAGCAGCAGTCAACTCCGTCAGTAGCAACATATTGATTTTCACAGAATTTCCCAAGAGTAATGTATATTTTCAATACGATTTTCTCAAATTACCATGCACAAGCAGATGCACAAATTACCCATTGTCAAACCCAGCCATTTTTATGCATCTAAATACGTGAAAAGGGTTGACTTTTACACATTGTCCCTTGGCGTGTTCCGCTGACACGAGTCAAATTACCAAAAATCGGTGACAACTCTGACATGTCACGTGGCTCCCGGAAATTTGCGTGAGTGACACCGGCTAATCAACAGCAACTAAAAAAGGTTGCCATCATTTTCTCTCAATCTCGGTATATTATTTTGCCATTTGAAAATGGGAAAAACTGGCCCGAGATTTGTATTCTAAATTTTTCTAGCACATATTTACTTTGTCTTCATTTCATTTTTTTAACTCCTTTTGTTCTAATCCTATCATCAACTTTGTCAAAATCATCTCTTTCGTTCGATAGAACGTTGACTCACTTGGAGTGCTCGAACAAGGGCACGCTTGTTAGTTATAATCTCATTCTCATTTCGAACATTAATACCCATTATTTGATTCCATTTCACTAAATCCATCCCTTTCATTTCTCATCATTTTCGGCGAAGGGCGAAAAAGGAAGGAGCCAACCCGAGAACGACTGAATGAACGGAAGGAGCAAATGATGATTACAATGTTGGCTGTCTACATTGGAATTGTCAATAGGACTACTGTGTGTGTATCCTGCCTGGCCCATACATATTCATGAGGTTATTAGATTACCAATTTGGAAGATGTCAAGTGAACCCTGCTTATTACGGCAGTTCCCTCTCTCCTATTACTTGTGTCAATATCCTTGTCACTTTGCCTCTTGCCATTTTCATTTGGAAAGGGAGGAACCTTGATTAATGCTGATCCGGGCATGCATAAAATGTGCTCAGCTAATGTATCACACATTCCCGCAATGCACACACCAATTTCTGTCACAGACATCATTTTTTGGCCACATATACGTAACGAATGTATACCTTGGCACTAAATGCATGGAATAGTTAGTTGGTTTCAAAACAGCTAGAAGTTCCTATTCATCCAAAAGCCCAATTCTTTTCCAACCCAACCTCAATTTTCCGCTGCTTGCAATACCTCACCGCCAACTTTTTGCAAACATCAAATCAACCGTGGTAGTGGTTGGTAGTACCTATTAGCCACCCTAATATTATTGCCGTGATGCGGATATATTAATAAAAGAAGATTTTTTTTACTGATACGCCAAATCCGCAAAATCACANGTAGTACCTATTAGCCACCCTAATATTATTGCCGTGATGCGGATATATTAATAAAAGAAGATTTTTTTTACTGATACGCCAAATCCGCAAAATCACATATAAAATGTATATAGCCCGGATTCTTCTTCGGTTTTTTTTGTACTTTATGGAACTACCCAGACGAGGTGTGGACGTGAGCAGTTTTTATCCTGATGTGTGATGCAAGAGAGAGAAAAAAAATATATAAATTCTTCCATCTAAATTTTTTTTCTGTTTTTCCTCCATCTCCGTGAAAATTTCCAATGTGTGAACAACGGCTGTGTGCAAGATGCAAGAGAGAGAAAAAAATATATAAATTCTTCCATCTAAATTTTTTTTCTGTTTTTCCTCCATCTCCGTGAAAATTTCCAATGTGTGAACAACGGCTGTGTGCACATAATTTATTACTGTACACACAGAATAAATTATTGTTGGAACATGCTCAGCGTACAATCCAAGTCGGCACAATCGAAAAGGACTGTGAAAATGCAGAGACGATGTGAAACAACACGACGACGGTGGTGCAGTATGTTTCGGGGGATGATGCATCACCGCTACCCATCACCTAAAGTATTTTTTGCCCCTGTTGAGTTTGTGAACTGTGAACAGTCGAGAAAGGTTTTTGTGCAAATACGTAATATTTTTTTCGTTGGAACAATCCTCTGGAATGTTTTATGCTGATGTTGCTCTTATCTCTGGGGTTTTACTCTTGATGATGTGTATTTTGTAAATATTCATATACCCGTAGAAAAATAAACACGATGGGAGATGTCAGTACGTGCATACAAGCTGAAAACCAACCCTTTTTCATAAACGAAGTACACGGAAAAATGGGGATGTGGAAGAGAGGAAACGTGATGAATTTGTAAAAAAAAAACAGAAACAAAAAATCTAGAGAAAACTGTTTATTAAAAGGTTCCTTTAGCAAAGGGTTATTATATTACGAATATAAGGAGTCGAGTAAGAAAAATTCGGAAAAAAGTGTACTTTTTGGGAAAAACAAAAACCGTTGTTGAAGAAGAACATCCTAAAAAAAATTTCTGGTAGAACATGATGGACTACCACGAGCTTCCTGCATTCCTTCTTGGGCGAGCTGAAGCTGTTGATGCTGCTGTCGTGTGTTTTTGTAATTATCACCTGCACACGTAGCACTATGTACTGCAAGATATTTTACAAGGGAGAGAATAAAATCGAAAGAGAAAAAATCCTGATTTGACTGACTGCACCTCGCAAAAACATCTCCTTCAATTAAATACATGTACAGGAAATGCAAACGTGAATGAAAAATATATACGTTTTTTGCCAGACTATAAAGAGAAGCATCAAATCACGAAAAATTTCGGAGTTTAACTACGCGGTTGTAATTACATGGGGTTTTAAGGGAAAAATGAAAGCATGAGGAAACCCACCCTAGCTGGCTGCCACCGCACCACAAAAAAACGGTCAGAGGAACCACGGAAAACTTGACTGACAGGACTTCATCAAGTCTTCGTTCGACTTTGATTGGACAACTCAAGTGTTTACTATCGTGAATGAGTTATTGCGCGAATCCCAATGTACTACAAATAACAAAAATCAGACAATTTCCCCGAGCCTGACGCTCCGCTCGCTCACCACAGTAATGATCCGCCGAGAAAGACTTTTTGTTTGTTTTTGCTCGGCAAATACATCCCATTTTGGAATTGATAAGGATGACTTTGACATAAAATAAGTGAATATAAATGCGCCGAGTCTCTTGACGTGGAGAAATGTTGGAAAAGGTAACGGCTTGGGATCACGTAACATATATCACATCACACATCACACACATTTTTCCAGCAACAAAAATATATATTGTGGAAAAAGAGGGTGTGCATGTGCATGCTTTTTTGTGTACGTGATTTTACTTTTACTACTACTTCCCAGCCATGTTACTACTGAAGTGATACACACACACACACACACACACTGTGCGAGTATTTGAGTATACTCATTTTGGTGGTGGTGGTGGTGGTGGCGATGGTGTACGTACGAATGAGAAAGTGGAAAAAAAGCTGGACTAATTTGTATGCAAAGGTGTAACCCAAACAGCTCTCGTGAAAGAGACGAGACATGGCTTTTCGGAGAAAATCAGTCTCTGCCGGAGGACACGAGGGTTCTCATAGCACGTTACGAAATATGATGGACATGACACATCTAACTAGACAGCCGAACCGGGATATTCTATATTATGAGCAACGCAACGTACGGGAAATGCGGATGGGAATTGTAAAAATGTTTTGAAAAATGGATTGATTAGCTGCCAAAATGATATAATTGTCCCAACAGTTCGTTCGAGGTTTGATGAGAAAATGGGATGAAAATGAGCTAACGGTTTCTCCATTTTCTTTTATATTGCCCCATAACGCAACACTGTACCCTGTCTGTACCCCACAAAGCTTGGAAGGTGTTTGAGTACATCGTTTTTTGAGGAGGGATTTAACAAGTACAATTTTATGCATATCTCAACCAGCAATCTTTTTTCTCTCTCCTTTTTTATGATACCTCATCTACACTTTTACAACCGCTTGGTGGCCTTTTCGGTGTCATAAAAAGGCAGGGAGACGTCCCGTATATCTTGTGTCTGCATATCCGCATCCATAAAGACAGAATGATGATGTTCGGGATATACCGAGAAAGATAAAGTATTTCACTTAAAAATGGATATACGTCTCGTAATGATTCTTTTTTAAAGTACAAAATTCACAGGAGGGAGCTTCAATGAATGAATAAGAGCCCCTCCATCTGTCTTTTTGAGTGTGTTTAAAAAAAATAGCGATGTTCTTTAAAAACTTCTTAGGGGACCTGCAGTTGTAGTTGTACGCGGTGTCACCCTCAGATTTTTTACAGATTACAGACAGACTGGGTGTATTTATATGGCTAACAGCTACCTTTCTCGTCATCCCGTGTGTTCATCTCTTGATGGTGTCGTGTTTGTTACAAGCCGTTTTGCGGTAGATATGTTGTAGCTGTGTGTCCCCAATGATCCATTGCATTTGCATTGGTTCGTTCGTTCTCAAGCGCAAAGCAAGATTGTCATGAATATTCATGAGATTTTGGAATCAAGAGGAAGACGTTTTTGTGAGGTAGGGAGAGATGTGTGTAGCTTCTTCAGAGAGCAGTGTGCGGTTTAAAGGGATGAAGTAGGGGAAAAGGTGTTTGTTTAATGTGTGATCGTTATCAAACACAGTTAATCTTTTTAGGCGACATTCCTGTGGGTCCTCTGCAGTTGCTACAATAAGGCAAAATCAGGGACATGGACACTGGCTCATAGCATTGGCGTTACCAGTTCTCAACTTTTGCTGATTCTGTGTCCAAAACATCTATATGCCACAATAAAGTACCGGATTTTGGAAAACCTTTGGAGCATCGCCGAAATTGCAAATTTTCAAAACCAAAAGTCAAAGCAAGTCCACCACCCTCCAGATAATTTCATCTCTAATGAGATTATAAAATACCCCAAACAGCTCATTCGTCGTTTGGTTGTGCCCATATTTTAATTGTGCGTAGCATTTCACATTATATTTACATCCCCATTCATATATTATTTGCTCGTTGACGGTTACACAAAACAGTGACATCGGAAGATGTGGTCGTTCGCTTAGTGTGTACACAAGTTGTGGAAAATTTGTACATAATTTCTTTCTCTAAAAGCTCTTTGCACTACCGGCAATAATTTTCAGTGAGTTTGGGACGGTACTCAACTCAACTCAAGCCTGTGTAGTGCAACTCTCGAATGTTTTGAATGCACACTTAACAATGAAGCATTTCGACATTTCACACTCCCGCTTTACCTCGTACTTTTAAGGTAGATCCCTCTTTGCAAAAGAAAGAAAGCATGTACATAAATATTGCGCATTTAACTTATCCTCAGCGAGTATTGTTATTAAACAGTTATTGTAAAGGTTGTTTTGTGCAGGCCGTATTTTAATATTTTTTTTTGGTGGATGAGGTGTTCCTCATCTTTTGCCACACCACCACCACCAACCACCACCGTACCCCTCACCTGGGATATTTTTTACCCTTTCAAATTTTCTTTTCAGCTGATATCTCGCGTGAATGTTTCATTGCTTATAGCGTGCTGAGCGGGGGTAGTATGAAGTCATGCATTATCATAGAGAATATATTTTATATTATGTATATCCCGATTTGTTTGGAAAGATGAGAAGGATGGTGAATCAAAGTGAACACCTCTTTTTTCCACACAAAAAATTACAATTAGTTAACCTTAAGTTATGAATCACGAGATGTAATTTATTAGCACCTGCATTTTTCCACTATTATATTCCACGCTGTAAACTTGTGTTTCAAGAGAGTTTGCCATCCGATTTTCATGCTTGGATGTCATTAGTCGCGGAAAAAATCTCGGACTAATGTTACGTAAGGGGAAAAAATTTCCTATATAGCAGAATATAGCCAATCTGCGAGGGAGAGCTTCTGAGCGTATATCATAAAATGTGGGGAGCTAAGTGCAATTGCTAATAATCAACTTAAGGTATAAAAAACCTCAAGAATTTCCTCCGTCGGGCTATTTACATTTTGAACCAAAGGTGTTTTTCCATTTTCAACCCTGGTCGCACTCACCCCCACCACCACCACACATTTACATCTGCTCTTCACTATTATATAAATTTTCTGCTCAAAATCCGGTTTACTCTTTTCAAAATTTTCAACATTTTTTCCTTTTTCTATTTTTGCCACAAAAAATGGACATATGTTCCTTCCCGACATGAGAGGATTTCACAATGATGAAAAAATGTCAAGTTTTTTCTTCTTCTGGGGGATTCGGCTACACACATGCTTTATGCTTTATTCATACTTTTCAACTTCCTTTTTTACATAATACACAAGTTGTACATTACTCATTTTTTCGGGAATTTTTTTTCTCTCTCTCCCGATAACACCCCTACCAACTAGGAAGATTGAATGTTGAATGGGCAACAAAAAATTGAAAAACAACTTTTCATACAATAATACCCCTCCGTTTTATACGTGTAGTATTACATTTATCTGCTCACCACCCACACCACGTCAAGCTATCCCTGACATCCAGATTGTATCTCACACGGTGTACTACAAACAACTTGAACATAACATGGATCCAGTCAGCGAAATGCAGTCATTACGAGAGTGGCAGCAACAGCAACAGCAACAAAAGCAGCAGCGTAAAAAGAGATATCTTGTTTGGAGGGAAAAAATGTTTTACATGGGAAGCAAGTAGCTTTTGTTTACGACCTCCTTTCACCACAGGAGACAGTCAAAAAGTGATTCTCACCCCTATTGCAAATTTATGCAGAAAGGAAACACTACATATTTTATCCATTTTTTATGGAATATTGATTAGTCTGGCGATCGAAAGTTGGAGCGTAATTATACAGAGCTATATAAATGCGGAGGACCGGATGGGAGGCATGTAGGGTGCCACAAAGAGGGTGCCAACTGCCAACAAAATTTTCTTCAAGAATGTGGTCACCTGCTCGCCCATCAGGTATATACGGGTAATTATCAAATCAAACCGATTTTTATGTGATTTTTAAAACAAAGTGTGGATCTACAGGTGGATGGACATACGCTGCTGTTTTCCCAGAGCCATCGTGAGATTTTTCACAGAGCTCTTCTTGTATCCCAACTACAAATGGTTATAGGCATAATTATTATAGATTGCAAATGATACCTTGTTCCTGTCTATGTCACAGCACTGGACGTAATGGTAATGACACAATTCATGTTTGATGTAAAATGCATTTTATGAAGTCATTCCCGATATGGGGGTTTTACAGTGGGTAGATGTACGATGTACACTAGAATCCAATTGAAAAGCCATCTTAATTGGTTTCGTCAAGTGTAAATGGAACCGGTTAACGTCATAAAGTAGCCATTATCTTTTCAGCCCTGGATGATGAAGTGGTACCGAATGATGTTCCGAACAAATGAAAGGACAATTTAGCTTGTTTTAATTGTTCCAAATCCAGTTTGAAACTAGTCAGTCCTCCACCTCTTCTTTACGATACAAATAAGCTATAAATGACACTATTTCTCTTACAAGTAACAAAACTTGATTTAAGAGCGCCCCATCTGGGAAACCGGCGGAGTGGTGTGGATGAAGTGGACTGTTGTGTATACAAGAAGAGCGGAAGAAAAAAAATCATTTTTATAGTCTCCCTCACATTAGCAAACTTTAGCTAATGTTCCCAATTAATCCTGCTTATTACGTGCCTTGTAACTTTTATTCGGGGCAACCTCCTCTCACAAAACAACAACCTGCCTACAGCAGCACCAAGGATAATAGTCCAAAAGGATTTTTTCCCATTTTCCATTTTTCCAGTTTGTTTTTGATAGAGCTCATTAATTACTCTTGGTATCTGATCCAGATGCATCATCTTCAGTTTTAACCTCTTTATTACCTTCTAAATACAAATCATTTATTACTCCCAGGTACACTCCGTTCCGTGAACTGTGGACATTGTACAATTTTTCGCGAGCTACTTATCCCCTTCCCTCTCTCCTTAATAGACTTGCATACTAAAGAGCTAATATAGTCGTAGTGTCTAGTCTAGTCTGCAAAAGATTTATTATTTTATATTCATCATATTGAGTATATATATATCTGCTCTACACAATGTACCTGGTTTAAACGGCGGAGTACCTACATCCATTCTTTCTGGCTCTCTGGGTGTGTACTACTGTGAGGATTGCTACTCTTGGTCTTGCAAATTTATAGCTTTGAGAAGCTACGCGAATACCATCTGCCCTTATTTCACTCGGCTCGGATTACATTTTCCGAGCAAAAACAGGAAATACTTACGGCAGCCATAATTAATGGGATAATGTGCTCGGGTCGTTTAGTAAAATAGCAATTAACAAAGGACAGCCAGGAATAGCTTGCGGAGCCCCTACTGGGTTTTCCAAGGGAGATGCGCTAAATCTCAAAAAAAAAAAATTCAAATGGATTATAAACTGCCTACGATATATAGGCGTTAGGATGATGATGGCACCCACGGCATGCAACTCTTTTCTTGTAGGTTCTGACAAGGAGCAAAAAATATCCTTTGTGATATGCTTCTCTACTTAAGCTTAATCAGGCCCAATTAACGGCTGCTTAGCGGCTCATTTAAAAAGGGATCCGGGGATCTGTAAACTGATACTAATTAAACTGTTACAGAAGAGGTAGGAAGTTTAGAGACTCTTCATCGCTAGCTAACCTGTTGCAGGTCAAAAAGCGCCTTGCCGGGTGTGGGATCATTAAAGAAGAATGCATTTCGCTTCAAGAATGAACAAAAAAACTGCTCCCTTTTTTTCTTATCGATTGAGATATCAGCTGTTAACGCATGCATAATTTTCATACCAACTCTGATTCTCTCTCTCTCTCTCTCTCTCCCTCTCTGTAGGCATAAACTAGTCTTCTTTTTAAATGCATAAAAAATACAGGTATGTATGTTCAAGCCCTTATCCTAAGCATTTTTGTCCTTTTTGTTACGCGAAAAAGCAGGTTTTAATTCGTGCTTATCTCGAACACAATTAATTATCTTGGTTATGACCACCTCACTGATTTATGGGTACACAAGCCTGAAAAGACAATCGGGATATTTTGTTACTCTTCTTCTGTTGTGTGGTTTCGCTAAACACAAGAGCCACCACCACCACACGGGTTAACTGCTGCGCTGAAAAGGGTCACGAATTAGGAAGGACTGCGTTTCTGTCGCTGTCCGCACCAGCCAGCCATGATGGTGGACCATCATTATTACCATTACCATTACAAAGATACAATGGGATGCGGCAAAGACAAAAGATGTCAGTGCTTTAAAGTCAAATAATATAATATATTATTTCTCTACCTTGCAATTAAGTAATTTGGTTCATCGACCGAAATATTTTAACAAGGTGTACATCTCATCTCAACTCAATTGGCAATTTTTGAGTTGGCACGAAAATTAGTTTGTGTCGGTATAGGATTTTCATATATGTCACAGTCTTGGAATGATGATTAATATGATCAATATAATGGAGGGATGGAGTGCCACCCTGGATCCGTATAAATCTCTCACAAAAATATTTTCCTTTTTGAGCTTTTCATCCTCTTTTCATAGCCGCTCCGCCGTGTTGTTTTGTCCCTAGTTCCCCAAGCCAAAGCGAACGAATCGGTAAATTAAGAAGGGAGAAAGTAAATAAGCCTCAGGAGGATCTCTATTCATCCATGACTCAGGCATTCTTTCTTCTTTCATGATACTCTTTGCTGATGGAGAACACACGCTCTGTGAAATTAACCTCGCGAGTAAAGCTTGCACAAGAGATGAACGGGAACGGAACGGGGAAAAAAAGAGGCGAGAGCAATGTAATGTTCATTTTTTTGTTGTGTGTGTGTTGCTCATTTTTAAGAATGAAACGGATCGAGAGTGACAGTATTTTTTTCCATTCATTTTGTAAAGTATTGATGGGCCTGGCTATATTAGATTTTCAGGGTAATATACCTTTTCGGAGACACCCAGTCTGAGTATTGACAAGATTTTTTTTCAAGTCTTTCTTTATTTCACTTTCAGAGATTGCGTTGCGACTCTGTAGAGAGTTTATATTGACACCAGAATGGTTAAGTAACAGCGGAACGGAGCGGAGTAGTATATCGTTGGAGTTGGAGGGTTCTATTCTCCCAGCAAGAAAATGTTTTTTTGTTTGCCGGTGGTGAATTGTGGGATGATGGTAAACGACTGGGATGACGGTGATGATGAGGATTATACATCTCATCACATCGCCCATTGACACTTGCAGTCAAATAAAGGAAAATTAATGACCAAGTGACAATGAGCAAAGAAGGCAAGGTTCGAGTTGATGAGAGAGAAGAGTTCTTCCATCAACAAAAACAACATCAAATACACACTACCCTGTACCCTGTCTGTCGTGTGTACCCTACCTCTTACTGCCAGTTTGTCTAGATGAGAAATAATAAAAAAAACGCTTCAAATCCTAGTTTTTCCTTTGAGTGAATGCAATTTTATGGATGTATCACCTTTCCTTTGATAACATGTTATTTTTGAGGGGCACTCTCTGTTATGTTATATAAAAGTGTTATTATGGGCTAGGTGTATAAGATTTCGATTGGCAGTTGGCATGTGCTTGGTTTCTGGGACTCTCGGACGTGTTTTTCCTTTCATTTGACTGGTTTTCAGGGGATGATGAAGCGTGGCTGTATTTTACAACAGTTGGGTGTACGTATGTGTGTATGAGCAGTTCGCTCGCTCAAATTCACTATTGGATTTTTCAATGAATATTGAGCAGCTTCCTAAACTGTGATGGAAAAGGGATGGCAGCAGTGATTGTGCAAGTGTTGAAAAAAATATAGTTTTTATGACACGACACCATTATCGTGTTTAAAAAAATATTGTTGAAATGGATTTGCGTTTTGCTGCTTAATTTCACACTATTTGTTTTTCAAAGGATTAGAGACAGAGTTTATGGATTTTGGTGTTTGACAAGGTTTAAAATCCTGTCAAGAACCAATCCCTCCCAGCTTATGCTTTTCATTAGTGGGGTGTTAGCACCTTTTTTTTGCTTACATCATTTCGTTTGATTGCTCAAAACTTCATTCATTGTTTGAAAATATAAAACTGGGTATAAGCACGGACGGAAGCACGCAAAGTGTGTGTATTGGGAATTGGGAAAGGGTTCGGAGGATGACTGCAAACTATATACCCATGTAGCTCGGGAGGGATCACCAACACTCTGGGATTGCCATCCGATCCCCCGGTTTCGGACCGAAACCCGCAGTAGCTCGTTGGTGAGGTTTGACTGGGAACTGTTTGAGAGCTTCCGTTTAGCCCCGAATTTCCGCTAGGTTTCACTAACGTCATCTTCCCAATCGGATGGGTGCGTCGACAACAACATAGTCACAGGAGCAAACCCTGTCGTGTACACAGAAGCAAAAAGCTGAGCCACTTCTTAATGTAATTTTTTCTTCTCTCTTGTTGACCACCTGCAACAACTGCAACTTGTTTCAGTCAGGCATCTCCCACAATGACGTGACTAAAAAAAGCCCTGTATAGCCTTGAGCACTGTTTCTCCAATCCAATTTGAAAAATTTTTGCTCCCGAGTCACAACCTGTAATTTCTCCTTTCATATAAATCATCACTGGCAAAGTAATAAATAACAAGGGGTAATAATATATGGTACTAACGGATTTTTTTTTATCATTTCAATCGCAAGTATCAAAACTGATGATAATAGAATCCGAGGAAATATATGACTTGTGAAAGTTATATATATTCTATTTGAAGCAGCAATTTAATTGTGCAATTGTATAGTCGGACTGGAGCAATTACATGATTGACGAATGTGGTCCAAGTATACATTTCGAATTGCTCCTAGCTGCTCACACGACGACTC